>PVKS010002084.1:0-124925 GCA_004027875.1 Aplodontia rufa
TAACATTTTTCAAGCACTATCCTTTGATTTTTTTCATAACCTTTTCAGCCTTACTTAGTGCTAGTATTGTTTACTCTGTAGAGTTCCTCCCTTGATCACATTAGATTCTAGTTTAAGCAAATGATGCTACCTTAGTCTGTTTGTGCTGTTAAAACAAAATATCTGAGACTGGATAATCTATAATATATATAATTTTTTCTCACAGTTAAAGAGGCTAGGAAGTTTGAAATTGAGGTATTGGCACAGTTGGTGTCTGGTGAGGACCCAGTTTCTGCATCCAAGTGGTGTCTTGTTGCTGCATCCTCCAGAAGGCTTGGATGTTAGGTGTATGTGTGGCAGAAGAGAAGTAAGGACAAAAGGGACTAGCCGGCTTTCTCCAGCACTTTTCTAAGTTTGATAGTTCCATTTATGTGGACTTCACACCTCATTCCCCAAAATTCATGTCTTTCTCACATACAAAATATCTTTAATCCGTCCCAATACTCCCAAAGTCTTAACTTGTTCCAGCATCAACGTTAAAGTCTACATTCAAAGTCTCATTTAAATCAGATATGGGTGAGACTCAAAGCATGACTCAATCTGAGGCAAACCACTCTCCAGCTGTGAACCTGGAAAAAGCAAAGAGGCTATGTGCTTCCTTCCAAACTATAAGGGTGAGACAGGCATAGGACAAACATTCCCATTTCAAGAGGAAGACCTAGGAAAGAGGAAAGGGATAGTAGGACCCAAGTACATAGACTCAACAGGGCAAACGCTTCATCCCAGCAATTAGAGTAATCATGCTTCACTCCACGTCCCCACTTTCAGACATATCACGGTGGGGTGTGAGCATTAAGGCTCCACGGAATCATAGCTTTGCAGGACACAGTCCTACAGCAGCCCTCAGGCTCCGTCTCCCAGGCTGCAGTTGCACAATGCATGACTACAATTCTGGAACCGAGGGGAAGAGACCCCACCACCGCAGCCCAGTGGAGTCTGTCTTCAGCACCACTGCCCACGAGCAGCCCTTTCCATGTGTCCCCAGGCTCTCTGAAGCATCCTTTGACATCAAGGATGAAATCCTTTGAAATCAATCATGTTCCACAGTTCTTGCACCCTGCATGCCAGCAGAGTTGGCACCATGTAGATACTGCCAAGGTTTCCCACTGGCGCCTTCCACCTAAGCCACAGCAGGGCATTGGAGGACTGATGCCCCTGGATGCATGGAGCAGAAACTTGAGGCAGCCCTGGACAGTGAGCCCTGAGGTCCCTCAGGAGCCATGGGCCCCTTCATTGCTTTTCTGCCCTCAAGGCCCTGGCACTCTGGGCTGTGGCAGCCTTGAAGATGGCTGTAAGGTGTTCTTCCATTGCCACGATGGTCAGCATCTGGCTTCCTTCCTTCCTCACTAATGTCCTCTTCAGATGGCAGCTGGGCCACACCCTTGGCACTCTCTTCCAAACTTGCCTTTTCATCCCTTATATGGACAGGCTGAGGGATTTTCAAATCTTTAAGTTTTGCTTCCCTATTGATTATAAATTCCATTTTAACCCATTTCTCTTTCTCTGCATTTTACTTTAAGCCGTCAAAAGAAACCATGCAGCACCCAAACACTTGGCTCAGCAATTTTTTCTGCCAAACATTCTGGTTTATTGCTCCTAAGGTCTACCTTCCACATAGCACAGGGACAGGGACACAAATTCAGACAAGTTCTTTGTCACTTTGTAACAGACTCTCTATACTCCAGTTTTCTATACACAGTTCCTCATTTCCAGTAAGCCCTCATTAGAATTGCCATTGCTATCCAGATTTCAACCAATTTTCTTATTATAATCACCTTATCACCTAAGTAATCTCTGAAAATATTGACATTCTAGCTACTACTTTTCTCTTCTTGTGGACACACGTCAGGGACAGGGTCTCACTAAGTTACTCAGTGCCTTGCTAAGTTGCTGAGGCTGGCTTTAAACTTGTGATCCTCCTGCTTCAGCCTCCTGAGCCCCTGGGATTATAGGTGTGTGCCACCACGCCTGACTCCATAGCTACTCTACCACTTAGTCATTGTTGTAACAACACACCACTACCCATATTAATCTCTGTCTTAGTCCATTTGTGCTGCTGTGACAAAATGCTTGAGAATGGGTAATTTCTAAAGAGCAGAAATGTATCACTCTCCATTCGAGATCAACAAACCAGAATTTTTAATGTTTTGTAAGGTCCCCTTTTCTCCATCCAAGGTATTATGTTGTTGCTGGATCCTGTGGAGGAACAAACACTGTGTCCTCACATGACAGAAGGGTCAGAAGAGATTAAAGCTCTGTCATTGCAGGGCAGAGGAGATGAAAGGTGACATCTTGGAATCAGATACTGGGTCCTCATTGGTTACTAAGTCAGACTGTGACTTGACCTTGGCTTAGTTTCCCTCCAGGTTTTTATAAGGTTGCTAATGTCGTTCATGAGGGCTCCACACTTATAACTTCACAACCTCTGAAACTCCCCACCTCTTAATACTAACTCATATGGGGCCTTAAGTTTCAACATGTGGATTTATTTTTGGAGGGAGTTGTACAAACATTGAAATCACAGCAGGTGGCCCAAGAGCCCCTGGCCAGGCCAGCTACACCATTGCCTTTAGACCACCATCTATTTCATCTTCCTACATTCCCTCAGGCTTGACAAATCTAAAATTAACCCACATTACCTCCTGATCAATACTCTCACCTCAGTGGCCACCTAGCAATTATGAGCCTAAACTTTGGAGTGAAAGAAACCTTAGGAATTAGACTGAGGTTTGAATCCCACCTCAAACACTTCTAAGAAGCGTGACTTAGTTGTACTCAACAACTCCACCTGAAGTATAGGAATAATATGATTGTCCTCTGAAATCAATGGCCTATTTTATATACATACAAGGACTAAGAGTACAAAGGTTGGATAAGAGCTAATTATCATTTCATTGGCTTTTCTTCTCTTCCTAGTTCTCTCTCCAGCATATTATCACAAGCCAGTCAATCTTCCCTTAACCCTTCTCTTTTATTTTTCCTACAAATACTAATTCTTACCTATCCTGCCTGGACTATTTAGCATCTCCCCAAAGTTATTTTCCTACCATTTGTTTACCATATACCGGTGTTTCTCTTGTGTGTGTAAAAGATCATGCTGAGGCACTTCAGCCTTTCATGGCTAACCAATATTTTTTTACAAAGAGAAAAGGACAGTGAGAAAGAAAGAGGGAGAAAGAATCAATTTTAATTTAGTTTTTCATGTGGCCTTCATTGCTCTGATACTTCATTGTGTACGTGGTGCTGGGGTTCAAATCTGCATCCCTGCCCAGGCCAGGCAAGCACCATAACTGCAGAGCCACAGTTCCAACCCATTTTTTTAATCTGTCACCAGAATTCTTGCACTATTCCCTTGATTAGGAGGAAAGCATGGCTTTCTGGCACTTTCTTGACAAATTTTACCATAATGTCTGAATTCATCTATAATGAACAGTTACGATTTGGTTTGTCCAAGTCTCAAATTTGTTCTGGTGACCACATCTTTTTCTCTTGATGAAATGTTCGTCTTTCCCATTCTAACCATGGGGCTTTGATGGGGGTTGTCAATCACAGTGTCTATCTGTGGCCACCAGAAAGGCAAGCCACCCAAGCTGAGTCATTTGAGTTCATTTTTCCTTAGGACTTCTCTTTCTTTCTTTCTTTCCTTCCTTCCTTCCTCCTCCTCCTCCCCATCTCCCTCTTGTAAGCAGAACTGGGCACCATGATCTTGGAGCTACCAGCAGCATTTTTGCCTTGTGCATCCTGGAAGAATGAAGTATGCTGGAAGTATCAGCTTCCAGTTGTACTTGAGAAAGATTGGCTATGTGAACTAATGCATTTCGCATTTGACATATAGCATCAGTTGGAATACCGTCAACTGCAGCCAAGCACTCTGACTAATAACTATCATTTCACCAGATCTCAGCCTTACCACATTCTCAAACCCTTCCAAGCTGGTCTATTTACTGATTCATGAAGATAATCTGTCCCTCATGTTTTTCCTGCCTTTGACCAAGTTTGTCTTCCTATTAGGAAAGTATCTCTCTTCTCCAGATCTGAAGCCTGTACATCTTTTAACACTAAGTGCAAAACATGCCTCTTCATGAACCTTGATATTTCTGCCTCAAGCGCAAGGGAATACCCTCTTACCTGTGTATCTAAACTTTATCATGTAACACCTGGAAGTATAGAGATTATCTCATTTGATTTACTCATTAGATCATTAATTCTTGCTATTTTTTCAATTTACCAAATTAGAATTACGTTCCATCTTAACAAATCCTACCATTTTACAGGTGAGAAACTAAGGTCTAGAAGTGAAAGGGTAGTTCCAGACCACAAGTCCACTTCAGGAAAGAATATGTTAAAGTTCCTTAAAGCCAGTTATGTCTTATTGGTAATAGTAAAGAATACATTGGATAAGGAAAAAACAACACAGGAACTTATCTGGAAAGGTCCATATTGTGAGAGGTATGAAGGGAAAGATAGAAACTAATTTGAAGAAAATTCTAGAATTTGTGAGGCAATGATAAATGGAAGGCTATACTCTTTCTGTGATCTACAGATATTCCCAGACAGCAAGAGTATTGGCATAACCTTTGAGTTACTCCCAGAGTAGAAGTTGAGGCCTTTCCCAGAAAACGCAGTAGAGTGGTAGATGTGGTATTGGGGAACTCTCCAACTTCACTTAGTTAGAGGATGCAATCATCCCCTTTATCTGTGAGGGACACATTCCAAGTCCCACAGAGGGTGCTTGAAATCTCAAATAGCATTGAATCCCATACATACCATGTGTCCCCAAATACATGCACACCTAGGATAAAGTCAGCAAGAGGTTAACAGCAACAACAAGCAACAAAATCATACAATTATAACAATGGGCTCTAACAGAGGCTATGTGAATGTGATCTGTCTGCCTGTGTCAATTACTATGGGGTGAATAGCACACACAAAGGAGATGCGCTCGACAAAGTATTGATTTGAGATGGAGTAGGTTGGTGCTAAACTTTCATCACACTACTCAAAACCTGTAAACTGTTTATTTCTTGAAATTCCTATTAATGTTTTCAGACTGTGGTTGACTATAGGTATCCAAAACTATGACAAGCAACAGTGTGGGTATAGGAGGGACTGATGTAGAAGGGAAAGATGAGAAATTCATTGAGGATGTAGAAGAATTTGCACATGACCACATTTGTGAGCTGAGTTCAGTACTATGTGTGAGCAGGAGGGATTAGGGGGGTTATCGATGCAAGATGGAGGGAGGGATTAAGGGGGTTATCGATGCAGCTGGGAATCTTCGACTTCCATGAGAAGCCCAATAATATATAGGCGGGCAAAGAGGATCAGAAAATTCAAAAATTAATACACATGTATATGCTTATTTTTATCTATAACGTGGGGGTAAAGTAGGGAGACGTGGGAGCAGGGAGTGGTCGAAGGGGGCAATTCTTGGACTAGGATCCGCCTTGGCTTACTTTGTCAATATCCATCTATGCATGGACATGCAACAACGATTCCCTCCAATATGTAAGACTATGTGGAACAAATAAAAAAATAAAGAAACTGAAAGAGTGAGCAGGAAGAGGACCTGGGAGGGAACTGCTGGAGCAGAAGCAGTTGCTCGGATGAATTAGAATGTAAGGGGCCATTAGGCTATGAGCTAGAGTAAGGAAGGGAGCTTTTTGTGCCTCATGGACCAAGGGAGGAGCACATAAAAGTGTCTCCATAAAGAAGATGGTGGAGATGGAGTCCTAATGACAAAGGTTCTGCTACTAATTTAATAGCTAACCTCTTTTGGAATCTGAAGAGTGGTTTAGCAAAGTTAGGAAACCATTATTTTAAATTTTATTTCATATTATTTTAAAGATGTATTTGGATGAAATGTCAACTTCTCACTTCTCTTCACCTTCCACATGTGGTATGCCTGCTTAGGTCAACTTGCTAAAATTTCTAGTGTGTGTTGGAAGATCATGCCTCCTAGGATTTGACATATACATTATGTTCTTCAGAACTTTAAAGTGGAATCTAACCTATCATTTAAAAAAATGTATAAACCCTTATGAAAAATGACTTAAATTTTTATCACAGATGCTTACATGCTGATATAAAGTTTAACAACAAGTTGTTGTAGAAGGAAAGTAGATGGGGAACTCAGTAAGAGAAAGCAGAGGATCAGCAATTACAATCCTGTGATGAACCAGCCTGAAAATGTCCACTCCATGAGCAATCAAATACCTAATACTTTTAATGCAGTGAGCAATCAAATAACTCTCACCTGATTGACTCATTGGCTGAGGGTCTGGGTGGTGGACTATCTAGTTTACCAAGAACCTGCTCAGGTATATATGCAAATACATGTAATAGAGGGTGTTTCCAATGCTTTTAAGATGCTGATTGCCTATTAGCCAACTGGGGCACACCAGAGAAGAACGAAACTGCTCAGCCCTCTTTTACTGATATGCCATACCCCACCCTGGTCGTCTCAGTGACTTATCTTTAAAGAAAGAAATCACCAACCTAGCATGATGATTTGACTGCCACCTCTTCTGTCCAGGTGCTTTTTATGTCAGCCATCTCTGCAGCCCTGGGTATGCCTGCTTCCAAGTTCTCCACCAGAGCAGGGACTCACTATTTGGACAACATGTATCTTCCCAGGCAGGCCCCACCTGTTTTACATTTTGTTTTACATTGTGAGAACCCTTCTTGCTCCTCTTTCATTCTGTCTCTAACATACCCTCAAGGTATCAAACTTTTTCCATTTCCTCTTTATTATTCACTCTGTACCATTGGGACAGTCCCCTAAATTTCCTTAATTCTTTTCTTTTAAGAAGTAGTGTCAAAAGGACAGTAATCATATTTTCCACATTTAAATTTTGGAGCATGCATTATAAAAAGTAGATATTTGCTTAGTACTGAATAGAAAGTGATATTTGAAATTAGGACTCTTCCTGAAAACCATACACATGGTTGTTGAGGCTCAACGAAGACAATTAGGATGTGTGTTTTGTAATCCTCCAAGGCCACACCTAGTCATCTGGACCAGCTGCTCCTGCCTTGCTCTTCCTCCCATAGGCTGCCCCAGCCACACTGACCTCCTTTTGGTCCCTTGAATCAGACAAGCTTAACTACATCCCAGGTGATTTGCACTGGCCCTTCCTTCTCTCAGGCACCCTCTTCCCTAGATTTTGCAAGACTCCTCTCTTATCACACATACCTCAGTCCAAATGCTACCATTTCACAGAAGCTTCCTTTAGGGGCTGGAGCGGTGGCTCAGGAGTTGGGGTGCTTGCCTGGCATGCAAAATGACCTGGGTTCAAACCCCAGCACCACATACACAACTAAGTATTAGAGAAACAAAGGCCAGATGGGAAAATAAATAAAATCGCCCCCCCTTCTAAAAAGGAAAAAAAAAAGCTTCCTTTACTTTGTAGTCTCCACTTCCAGTAGCCTCTTGCCATAGTCACTCTTTATTCAATTACTCTGTTATTTTTTTTCTAGCATTTGCTTCTACCTTAAAGTATATGTATAAAATCTACCTTCACCTTCACTCTATCACCTGCTACAATGCCAACTTCATAAGGTGGGACTTTGCTGGTTTGTCCGTTCCCACATCCCAGCACCTAAAATAGTGCCAGGGCCATTGTAAATACACAGTCAAACTTTGTGGATTAAATGAATGAACCACTATTCCTTTAGCCACATGACAATCTTCTGTCATGTCTGTCATGTTTGGCCTCCCTGGAACATAGGATTGCACGACTTGATCTTCCAAGTCTCAGTGCACCCAGATATCTGTAGGAAAATGAGCGTACTATGGGAGATATGAATGGAGAAAGCTCAGCTTTGGTTGGATCAGAAACAGAAATCAAAGATTAGAAATTGGACTGATAGTAAGGATAACCAGACTCAGTTTTGCCACAAACTCATTACACAGCCTTGAGTTTCAAATGCCACACCTCTAAAATGAGGAGGCGGGAAGTTTCTTCAGCCCTTTCCAGTCACCATTCTTTAAAGCTGGGAACCTGTAAGGACCCAGAATAGTTTGGATCTGGAATGTCCCTCCAGATCTCATGTGTTAAAGATTTGGTTCCAACTTGGTGCTTTGGGGAAGTGATGGAAACTTTTAAGAGGAAGGGCCTAGTGGGAAGTCTTCAGATCATGAGGTCTTACTCTCCAAGGGGATTGTGGAAGCCCGGTGCCTTCCACTTTTTCTCTTTTACCCTCTGGCCACAAAGTGATTTTTTTCTGCCCCACACTTCCACTATAGGCCCAAGGCAACAGCACCAATTTATCGTGGACTGAAACCTTAAAACCAAGAGGCAAATAAACCTTTCCTCTTTGTGAATTGATTATCTCAGTGGTTTGCTCTAGTGACAGGAAGCTGACAAACACAGGGTCTACAGAGGGAGAGGATATAATCAATCCTAACTGAGAGTATTACAAAGCTTCAGCGTAGTATTCCTATCAAAAACTAAGAAAGGAGGTCAATAAGGTTTACCTTTGAGAGTCAGCATTAATAATTAGAGGCCAGATCTACAGAATTGTCCAAGGGATATGACAGGGCTTCCAAGCCCAGCAAGACCACAAACAGTCACTAGTTTCAAGGTATTAGCATGTTTAAAGAAAAAAAATAAGTCAATCAGAAGAGGGCAGAATGTTCTCTGAACTTATTAAGAAAGAAAGGTAAGAGGCAACTGTGGATTCTACCCTTGTACAATGGTCCAAGCCTTCTTCTTCTCCCCTGGTGATTGCCTCTCAGTGGAAAGGCTGGTGGCAGAGTACAGGTGACACCGAGGCTGTAGTTGACAGGCTTTGGATATTTTAAGTGACTGTAGAACAATTGTTGGGAGTCTAGACTTTGCATAGCTGCTTTCAAATACTGCCTCTCCCACTTATTAATTATGTGACCCAAGTGGGTTATTAAACCTGTGCCTCCACTTCTTCACTTATAAAATAGAGGTGATAATAACAGTAAGCACACCCAAGAATTGCAGGGAAGATTAGGTTAATATTTGTAAAACACATAAAATAGGGGCTCTAATTATAATTCCACTTGCAAGGCCAACTCTGACTGACGTGCATACCTCCAGCCTAATGGTGCTCAATACTCGTCTCCCCTCATTCTGATGCAACTTTCCACAGGCAACAGACTTCTTCCCATGTAAGTTTGCTCACACAGAAAAAAGAAGTGCTTATCACAGAGATTGTAAGAAAGTCCCACCCTAGAGCCTGCAATTTCTTATGGTAAATTGATAAATTACCTGTGGTGTGCCTGGGCCTCACACACTGTTCCGCCATAGAGGCAAGATGCAGGCATGCTGTTCATGGAGGATTTACAGTCTAGGGGCAGATTGGTTTTGTTTTCAAAATCCTCACACTGGCATTCTGGTGCCCATCTGAATCTTAGTCTTTTGGGGTTAGACTGCAGACTCTTCGGCTTTGACTTCACTGCACAGAGATGTGCGTGAGTGCTCAGCCTCTAAAGAGAGGGCTAGGCCCAGCTGGCTTTCCTCCCAGAAGCAGTAGCAGCTCACCGTTTATTCCTGCCTGTAACTAAGGGTAAAGAGCCCCCAAGATTGCAGTTCCTGCTGTGGACACTTTGTATGAAAGAATTAAGAGCTTTTAGAAAACTGGTGGGTACGCAAATACCAGGAAGGGGGTTTAAAGCGGTGACTCAGTGGTTATGGCGATTGCCTGGCATGCACAAGGATGCGGGTTCGAACCCCAGCACCACATACACAACGAAGTGTCAGAGCAACGAAAGCCACATGAAAAACTAAATAAAAATTGATTCTCTCTTCTCTTCTCTCTCTCTCTCACTGTCCCTCCTTTAAAAGAAAAAAAAAGGAAAAGAAAATACAGGGAAGGGGTGATCTGAAGTAGGAGCATTAATCCTTGACCTGCAGCGACTCTGCCTTCTCAAGAAAACCTCCAAATGTTTTCAATTCATTCTGACTGACTGTGACTCCACTCTAGGAATTCATGTGGTTTTTAAATCTCCTTGATTAAGAGTGTAAGTGATTCTGGAAGGGGTAGAGAATTTTCAATAATGATGTACATCAGTGGAATGCATTTGCTTTCACTAGGATTTCTTTCCTCCGGACACCTTGCTGGGTTGAGTTTACCTTTAGGAATTAGCAGATTTGGGAGTTTTGTTTTGTTTTTGGAGAACAGGCAGAAGTGTGAAGGGGAGGTAAATGGAAAGTTTTAAACATGGATGAATCATGAGACCTGCTTAGAGTCTGGGAAGAACTTGAGAGGTACCATGGCAGAAGTCCAGGATGTCCAGCTATGGTATGGTGGTGTTTCTGGATTGGCCTAGGATAGGAATCAAGAATTGTAATATTGTTGTCTTGGAAGAAAGCATCTTGAGATCCCAATAAGCAGCTTTGTAAAGGCATTTTAAAGACAGCACAGTCCATCTGGTGGTGTTTCTTTTGTTGTTGTTGTTGTTTGTTTATTTTTGCTTTTTCTGAACCAGGGCCACTTAATCACAATGCGGGAGGCCCAGACACACCACACGTAATTTATCAATTTGCCATAAGAAATTGCAGGCTCTGGGATGGGACTTTCTTAGAATCTCTGTGATAAGTACATGTTTTCTGTGTGAGCAAACCTACATGGGAAGAAGTCTGTTGCCTGTGGAAAGTTGCATCAGAATGAGGGGAGACAAGACACAGCACAGTCTATTTGGTGGTGGTGGGTTTTGTTTGTTTTTGTTTTTTCTTGAACCCAGGGCCACTTAACCACTGACCACATCTCCAGCCCTTTTTTCATGTTTTGTTTTGAGACAGAGTCTCACTAAGTTGCTAAGGGCCTTGCCAAGTTGCTAGGCTGACTTTGAACTTGGATCCTCCTGCCTTGGCCTCTGGGATTACAAGCCTGCACCACCATCCATTCTTAGGCTGAGGTTCTTATGTGGGGGACTTCCTATATGGGATCTGGTGAAGAAAGAAAAAGTCCCAGGAAGCATATGAAGTGGCACTGGGGAATGGGGCAGCGAGATATAGGACAGAGTATAGAACACAGATCGAGTTAGAGTTGGAAGAACATTTGACCCTGGGGTCTGAGGCAGGCAGTGAGTGACCTGTTGAAAAATCTGAGCCTTAAGAGAGACTGTCCACAGCCAGGTAGAAACAAGGTCTTTTATTACGGAGAGGAGACTTGGGGTGCTTGGGTTATGCTGAAGCTTCATTGTGGGTGCAGTTTTCCCTCTTGATTCTGGGACAGGTTAAGACCTCCCTCTGCATCTACTTTCCTCCCCAGGGTCTCTGCGGTAAGGACAGGCAAGGAAGAATTCTGCAGAAAGAGCCAAGCCTTGGCTTGAGGAAGCCAGAGTACAGAGGCCTGAATCTACACACAGCTGAAGAGGTAGGGCTATGGGTCAAGTCCATGGGCATGATCTGAAAGGGAAGGCTACTCAAGAGAGAGGGCACTGAGGCTGGACACACACACCTGGCAAAGGAGAGGTGCGTACGCCCACGGAGAAGGGAGAGTTGAGGAGAAAGAGGGACTTGGCGGGCAGGAGTGGCCCGGGCCGGGAAGGCACTCGGGAGGCTGTCCCTGCCGCACCGTGCGCTCCAAGGATCTCAGCCCCGCGCGCGGCGTGTGAGCGCAGAGGCTGCAGTGGCTGAACAGGTGAGCGGCCGCTGGGCGGCGGGTCCCCGCCCTTCCCTATGAGCCAGCCGCCGCCTCCGGATTCTCCCCGGCACTTCGGCGTTCCGCGCGGCTCCCCTCGGTTTGGGGTTTTGCCGCTGGCAGCTGGCAGCTGGCTCTTTCCCCTCCCCTGTCTCGGTCTCTCCACCCCGCCCAGGATCAGACGGAGGGAACCCTGCTCCGCTGCGCCTGCCAACTAGCGCCGAGTGCGTCTGCGAACTCCAGGAGCAGAGTCCTGCGGGCCGCCTGCTCCCTGCGGGGCGCGCGCCTCTCGCTCCCACCGGCCCCGCGTCCTCCCCGCCGCAACCCTTCCCCACTTTTCCCCCCTTTTGCAATCACATGGCATTTTAAGAATGCCGGAAAGATGGCGGTAGCGGCGGCGGCAGCGGCGGCTGGGCCGGCTGGCGGGGGAGGCGGCCGGGCGCAGCGGAGCGGGCTGCTGGAAGTTTTGGTGCGGGATCGCTGGCATAAAGTTCTAGTGAACTTGAGCGAGGACGCCCTGGTTCTGAGTTGTGAGGAGGGCGCTGCAGCGTACAACGGCATCGGGACTGCCACCAATGGTTCGTTCTGCAGGGGCGCTGGGGCCGGGCACCCGGGCACCTGCGGCGCGCAGCCCCCGGACTCGCCCGCCGGGGTCCGCACCGCTTTCACCGACCTGCCGGAGCAGGTGCCCGAGTCCATCTCCAACCAGAAGCGCGGTGTTAAGGTGCTGAAGCAGGAGCTGGGCGGGCTGGGCATCAGCATCAAGGGGGGCAAGGAGAACAAGATGCCCATACTCATCAGTAAGATCTTCAAGGGGCTGGCTGCCGACCAGACTCAAGCTCTGTACGTGGGCGATGCCATCCTGTCAGTGAACGGAGCAGACCTGCGGGACGCCACCCACGACGAGGCGGTGCAGGCGCTGAAGCGCGCCGGCAAGGAAGTGCTGCTGGAAGGTAAGGGGTTAACGCCGCGCGGGCCGCGCACAGCTACCGGTGTGCCCTGGTCACACTCACACTCATACCCCGGGGGACCACGATGCGTGTGGTGTGCGTGCGTGCGTGTGCGTGTGTGTGTACGTGTGGGGGAGGGTGTCAAGTTGACGGTGGCTTGGAGTTTTGACAACTTTCACCCACCTAGGGAGGACTCATCCCCACTCCCAAAATGTTAACAGGCTTTGACCCGGGAGGTGTGTATGAAAAGGCAAGGCGAGCAGGGTTTCTTGAGCCGATCTGGTGCTAAATGCACGTCGTTTCCTTTTTATCAGCGGTTAATCCAACTTTAGTGCGGAGGTTGCGAAGTGGAACGGGAAATGAAGAGTAGACAGGATGTTAACTCGTCCGCGTTGCAGGTCGGGCCAGCGATAAAGCGCGACCCTGATAGTTTCCTGCTTTGTCAAAATTTCTCCCTCAGGAACAGGGGCAACCAGACATAAGGAACCCGAGAGAGGTGGCAGTGTTTGAAAGCTTAAACTCCAGCAATCCTTCCCCACTTGGCTCACCCAGATTGGAGAGTGAGTGGGGCTGTGCCCCCGGGGAGGAGAGCCAAGGACTGGGAAATGTGTTGCACTTAGGCACATGCTCCCTTCCACTGCTGGGTGTTTGGCCGGTCAGTTTGGATTCCAGGTTCCTATGGGTGGAGAGCTGAAGTGATTTTTCTGCATGCATTGTCAGAGCAGGTGTGGAATCAACTCTGCATCTGTAAAGTTTCCCTATGTATGAAGAACATTAGAAACTCTTAAGATCTGATTTCCCCAGTCCCCTGATAGGAATAGAAAAGGAAAGGTCTTTTTATACCTGTTCTGGGGCATGTGGCAATATGTGCGGGAGGACAGGCAGGCTGGTAAGTACTGGTGATTTCTCCTTTCCCTGAAGCTGCATTTCTCACTCCTTATCTGTTCTTCTCCTTAGCACTTTGCATAAAACTCTATCCACACTAACACATGTGGATCTCAGCTTCCCCCTACCTAGAGATTGAGTTGTTCTGGAGGGGGTCTTTTATTTAGTTGTAGGTCTTTCTTGAGGTTAGGTGCTCAGTGACCTGCAGGCATAGTGAATGAATTAATGGATTCATAGCTATTGAAACATATTTCAACAGAGACCTTGTTGTATGGTGATAAATTCAAGACCTAAATTAAGAATTGAAGTAAATTCCCTGATTGCCTAGGTGTGCTGGTGTGTGACACAGAAAGTTCAGAGCTGGGACATTTTGCTAGGTGTGTGTGACAGGCTGATGCAACTCCCTGGCACGTGATGGCCCAACTCCTCATCTAGAATACAAAGAGGGTTTTTTAAAAAATATTTCCCCCTTATTTGTCTAGAGGATTTGTGATGTCTTCATATTTAATTGCCACCCTGGATCCAGAAAGTGGAAGGCTGTTTGCTTTGGCTTGATGATTAACATAAATAAACACAAAAAAAAAAGTTTTCTGAACTGAAGGGTATGTTGGTTTGGGTGACATGGGGCCATGGGGCACCTGGATAAGGTGGGATCTGGCAGAAGTGCAGTTTGGACTGTAAACTGCTGGGCACCTGCTTAGCCTTCAATGCTTACTGAAAATATCCCAGGTAAAATGGACAAAAGGCAAGTCATTTCTTATTTTAGATACTGTCCTTTATTATGTCTCTTCTTTAATTCCTCTCCTACATTTCTATTCGTGAATAATGATTTGGCAAAGAGGTAAAAAATATCTCTCACCCAAAAAGGAAAAAAAAATGGTGACTCCCTGTAGTTGAAAATAAACTTAGAAAAAGAAAATAAAAAATCAAGCAGTTGTGTGAATTTCTTGAGACAGCAACTGAGAAGTGGGTTTTGCAAAAACCCCTCACATGACATTCTTAGAGCTGCCATATGCTGCAGGCAGGGTGTGTGGAGAGACCTGGGGCCTTCTAGAAGTGAACCACTTTGGCTCAGTGTGGGAGGCTTATCCCCAGCCCAAGTTTTCAGAAACTGACTGCTAAGAGGAAGCACAAGTGCAGGACCCTCTCAAAACAACATCTCTCCTCCAGGCAAAGGCTGTGCAGGTCCTGGAGGGTCCTGGGTGTGATGTTCGTGGCCATGCACCACAGTAGATACCAAACCCCATTTCCTAGCTGGCCTAGTGCAGAGATCCCCAGTTGAGGGGGGTTGTTAGAACCACTCTCAAGGCTTTTTACAAACACACCCTTACTTCCTCAAATTCTGAAATGAAGGGTTGATTCTAGAATTTTTGAGAGGTTTCGAGAATGTAATCTGGTTGGACTAGAATAGAAAGGGAGATATTTTGAAAATATATTTTTATGCGAAATGTACAGTTTCTATTTAGGGGTGTGTGTGTGTGTTTTGAGGGAGTCTGGAGATTAGTTGAGTACCCTACCCACTGCCAGTGTGCACCCCACTTCTTCACGTGCGCCTCCTAGTGGAGAGTTACTACCTTTACTAGCAGGACACCCTGCAAAGTGAAACCAGAAACAGCAAGTTTCAATCTGTATTCTAGAGCTGCCTTCTGCCACAGAGTTCGAATTTCCCTGAACCTCAATATCTTCCTTGCAAAATGGGAATGAGGCAACTGCTTGCCTTACAGGGCCACCCTGCATAAGAGCTATCTGAGAATGAAGGGCCTGCATCAATGCCTGCTGCGAGTAGTTTTGCAATGTAAAGGAAATGAGCAGGAGGACATTGTCCCCTTCTAAGTGGAGAATCCTTTCCTTTTCTTTTGCTGAAGTTTATATTTCTTACCATGAATTGTTTTATTAAAAACTAATACTGGGAGAAACCATTCCTCTGGGAACCACAGGAGTTAAACAGATCCTGGGGATCAAGAATCATGATAATAACTAACATTTCTAGAGCACTTAATACATCCTAGGATTTACTTACATTTGTTCATGATACCTTAAAGTAATTCTGTGAGGCAAGTTCTGTTTCTCACTTTATTGAAAGGGATCTAAAGTTTGTGAACACTAGGTTATTTGCTTAAAGTAACAGTAACATAGCAGGAGGCTTCCAGGTCTATCTGACCTAAAAGCTCCTACCTTCAACCTCTAGGCACAACTGGATCTGTGCACTGGAGCCAGTTGAAGCTATTGGGTGCCTGGCATTTTTGTTCCACTCCCCAAATATGCTGAAGGGCTGGAGGCTGCCCAGACCAGGAAGTAGGAATTATATAGTACACTCCAAAGGAAGAGGAAGGAAGGAAGATAAAATCTTAAAATTCAAGTACACCAAGTGTCTGGCCATCAAAAGGAAGCTGCTATGTCATGGCCTATTATGCAGTGAGACAAGTTTGAACATGTGGCTAGGAAGGAGACTAAACTGCAATTCAAATTTAAGTTGTAAATAAATTGCCGGTTAAGCCATTTATTAGCCAAGTACTCATTAAAATTAAGAACAGAAATTTTCACACTGTGTACTCACTTCTAATTTTAGGGAGGGGGATCAAGGACCCCACAATCAACCATGCAGATATTGGACCCTGTAATTCCAGGGGACACCCTTCTCATCAACTGCAACATGACTGGAATGTTCTGGAGATGGGCAGGACATCCCTGCATACACTTCCTTGGCAGTACAGGGTATGGGGAGAGTTTTTGTGCTTTTTATGGGGGTGGGGAGGGAAGGCTGAAATATGTCAGCCTTTTTGTAATTGAAATAACAATAAAAATAATTATTCTATAACTTTGAGTTGTTCAAAGGGTTCTGAAAGATTCATGTTGAAGTGTGGAGGTGGGGTAGACAGAGCATCCCTGGGTCCAAATGTCTCCAATGGAACTAGGTCAGAAAATGTAAAAGTTCAAAGGAAAAAGTCAAGGACAGTTACCATTAACTGTGTCCACAGGCTCCCTGTGGTTCTCCTGCAGGATTCCGAGGTCATGTGGAATGTTCTGTCACTTTCTGTGGTGGTGGAAGTGGGGGCGGTAGAACAGGAAGACGGTGCTTATGGGTGGACAGTGATCTTTTGGCAGGCTTGGAAGAAAATTTCAACTTCGAGGAATCTTACTTAATTTAGGTGATTCAGATGCTTAAAGAATGCCCAGGGACTCTGGAATGAGTCTTGAGATGGTTTCTTCTAATGGTATCATTTTTTGTGAGATACTGTGTTTCTCTGGGCCCTGCTGGGTTAAGCCACCTGTAAATCTTATTCTATCTGAATTCAAATCCAAAGCACACTTTAATAACAGACTTGTTAATGTCCCTCATCATGAATTGAATCTCAAAAATAACATAATCTATCTCTAAATTTAAAAATCCATGTAATGGTGGCTGGAGCAGTGGCTCAGCTGTTACCGTGCTTGCCTGGCTTGCGTGAGGACATGAGTTCGAACCCCAGCACCACATACGCAGTGGAGTGTCAGAGAAATGAAGGACACATGGAAAATGAAATGAAATTGATTTTCTTTCTCTCTCTTTCTCACTGTCCCTCTCTCTCTTAAAAAAAATCCAGGTAATGTCCCAACATTAATACCATGAGGATATGAAAGATACTATTTTTTAAAATGGATTTTAATAGATAAATACAGGGACTCCAGGTCACTAGAGATCACAGTGAAGGTGTTACATGTTAGCACCTCTCTGTAAAATCATGTGAATGTACACCTGTCTATACAAAGGAGTGTGTGGTATCATTTGGGGTCTAGAAACATCCCAGGACTGCCCTGGGATGCTCACGATCCCTGGCTCCCATCTTGAAATGCTGGTAAAGTGTGATACCCTTCTCCCCTACTTTTTCCCTAAAATACCCCCATACCTTTCTGAACTGCCATTCAGAGCTGCCATATGCTGCAGGCAGGGTGTGTGGAGAGACCTGGGGCCTTCTAGAAGTGAACCACTTTGGCTTTTAACTACAACTTTGTTGAGAACCAGTGTTCTCTAAGAATGCTAATTCAACCTCACCAGTTTTGATGCCTTTCAAAAATTCTGTATGTACGCGGCAGTAGCTAACACATGCAATATGTTTGTCACAAGTTCTTCTAAGCACTTTACATGGATTCACTTGGATTGTGACAATAACCCAAAGTCATTGGTGTCACCATTTTACAGCTAAGAAAACTGAGACACAGAGAGGTTTAACTCACTCTGTGAGTAAGTACTGAGTCTTAGATTCAAACACAGGCCTGGTAGTTGCTGATAAACAGCCCTAGGAGATAAGCAGATTAAGGATGCTCCTCCCTACTTTACTGATTAGGAAAGTGAAGCTCCAGGAGGTGCTGTGATTTGTCCTAAACAGGTCTACTTTCTTATCTGGTGTATTAGTTTTCTATTTCTGCTATAACAAGATACCAGGAACCCTAGTACGTAGAACACAGATGTATTATCTTACAGCTTTTTTTTTTTTTTTAAGTTAAAAGTCGGTCACAGGTCTCATTAATCTTAATCTAAGTGTGCCTGGCTGCATTCCCTTCTGGAGACCCTATGGGAGAACCTCTTCTTGCCTTTCTAGAATTTCCCATCGCCCAGATGCCTTGGTTTATGAACTCCTTCCTGTTTTTAAGACTCCAAGGGCATGTTGAATCTTCCTCACATCTAACTACTCCTACCTCTTCTTTGGAGACTTCTACTTTTAAGGACCCTTGTGATTATACTGATCACACCCAGATAATCCAAGATAATCTCCCTGTGTTAAGGTCAACTGATTAGCATCCTTGATCACATCTTCAACCTTACTTCACCTTTGCCACATAAGGTAACTTGCTCACAGGATCTGGAGATTAAAATGGAGACATCTTTGCGAAAGGACATTATTATGCCTATCAAATCTAGCTTCCTGAAGTTGTAATGCTAAGAGAGTTCAAAGACATCCCTTCTAGAATCTACTGCTCCTCTGTAAATAATCTTTGATCGCAAAAAATTTCTCATTCATTTACCACCTAAAAAGTAATTTATTGAGTGTCTTCCTTGTGTCACCATTCTAGTGACAGATATGGATAAGCATGGTGCAGGTACCTACAGGACAGAGGAAAGAGGACTATCTTGAGGGTGTTGTAAAATGCTGTGATATCCCTGGAGAAGGGTTCCTGTTCTATCCTTGGACAGGGCTGTGGAAGGCAAATGCCTCAAGGTGGCCCCCAAAACACAAAGGCATCCACTATAAAGGGCAGAATGTGACCTTCAGACCTTAAATGGGCAAGAGCAGAAAATGACAAGAAAGCTCAGAGGAGACCAAGCCTACGTGTATGGAGCTGGACTTTGTACTGAGGGTGACATGGTTAATGCAGGGACTTGTCATCTGCAGTTTTCCATTTCAGGAAGATGACTCTAGAGACATGTCTCTGTCAGAAGGCTCTGAAGCGACCCAGCTTCCACAGTCATGCCAGCTTCCTGCATTCCCGACATTCAGCCCCTTGCCCTGAATTTTACTGAAGAGCACCTTCCCAAGCAAGGACAGCTTTGTAAAGTGGCTTTGCTCACATTATGATGTTATGATCAAGCCATCAAGTTGATGGGAGGACTGGCACTTTGGTTCACAAGAGGAAATACAAGTGCCCGAGAGTAGACCACGTCGCTGTTCCAAATGTTACTCTGTAAATGATGAATTGAGAATCAGCTTGCCTGACACTCCATCGAGCTCCCCCTGTTGTACACTGCATAAACTCAAGACATCTCACAGTGGACAGAGAGAGCTAAAGATACAAGCCTTGGCCCCCAGCTGCAGGAGCCCAAAGCAACTAAGCAGGCAGGCCTGTGACGCTATGTGTGAAGCGCTTGAGATTAATAATGACAGACTGGTGTAATTAGTCATGAAAATGATCGTGAACCCAGCGTATAGCACTGTACCTGGCACACATTAGGTATTAAAATGTTAGAAAGGAGATAATGTAAAGGCACATAGATGGAAGGAAGGAGGACGGGAAAAAGGGAAGGTGAGAGGGAGGGAGGGAGGGAAGGAAGAGAGGAGGGATGGAGGGAGAAAAGAAGGAAGTCAGAGGAGGGAGGGAGGGAGAAAAGAAGGAAGGCAGAGAGGAGGGATGGAGGGAGAAAAGGAAAGCAGGAGGGTGGAGGGAGAAAAGAAGGAAGGCAGAGAGGAGGGATGGAGGGAGAAAAAAAGGAAGGGAAAGAGGGAAGGAAGGAAGGAATTCAAGGATTAGTTTCCTTTTTTATAACTCCCACCACCAACCTCCATCCTACTCTTCTAGGTGATGCGCACTTGGCATTGGTAATGAGCATTATACGTTGTTCTGCAGAGAGCAGTATAGAGGAGGCTTTATAGACCCAAAAAACACATAGACTGATCTTGAAAGGCAGTTGAAGAAGGTGGAGGCCACCAGGATTTTAAAGTTCTAGGAAAATGTAATTATCCTTTTAATGTTATATTTATAGCCACCCCTCCTGCCCCCATGGCTCAGGGCCTATGAGTCTGCATAGTAAGAACACTTTTTACTTGAGGAGATGAAAACTGTCTGCTTGGATCTTTTACTTGAGTCTTTTTATGCTTATGTATGTGCGTGAGGATTCGGAGGGTCTTCCTCCAGGGAAGCTGACAGAAAGGCCCTTCAATTCCTTATTTCTGCTGCGGTGGGTGATGCTGGTCATGCTCAGCAGTCTGTTTTAGCATCGCCCCATGGAGTATGTATTAAAAATAACCCACTGCACTCAGCTCCATATTTGTGAAAGGCATCTATCTGAAGCTACCAGTGGTTAGCCTGGAAAATTATTCGCTAGCAGCCACTGGCCTTCTAAGCATTCCATTTCATGCATTTCAAAGCAGTTAATGTTAAAGAAAAGCCAGAAGCTGCCCTGCATTTATACCAAGTGTTTTATGCACCAAACCTCATTACCCACTTCACTGGCCTTGATCTATAATAATGCTTGCCTTTACCTCTGGCCTGCGGAGTGAGACTTAAGAGGAAATGTGCATTACCCACCACGAAATCAGACCCATGCAGGTGAGGCTCACTATCAAAGAGGGCTGGACGAGATGGAGAAGTTCATGATTCACAGTGATCATAAAGAAAGTGAAAATGAGACCCATGCTTGAGCTCGGTCCTCTTTAAAACTGCCGCCGCCGTGCTTCGAGGCATCAGCCTTGGCGAGCTGGTGAATGTGGGAGGATTCATCGAAACTTTGACTGGGTGCTGAGTATTGCTGCTTTTAATAAATCCAGTTTATTTGCCTTGCTGTGCAAACTGCAGGTTTCTTTCCATCTTGGCTTTGTTTCTGTTTTCCTCAAAGCAGTGAATATAGTGTGGGGGTGTAGAAGGTGGACCTTAGCTTGGGTCTGTTTGGGTTTGAATTCTTTTTTTTTTCTTCTTTTTTTTTTTATTTTTGAACAACCTTACAAGATTTTAACAAAATAATATAAAATGTGTATATATTCTGGATATTGCAATTATCCCCAGGAGTGCCTCCCCCCAATTACCCTCCCTTATCCCTCCCTTCCCCTTCCCTGGGTTTGAATTCTTTTTCCACCTCTTCCTAGCGTCCTAGCTGTATGAGCTCATTGAAGTTCCTAAACCACAAGTCTCAATATCTTTCTCTTTTTTATTATTATTATTATTATTTTTTGGATACTGGGGATTTAACCTGGGAGCAATTTATCACTGAGCCACATTCTCTCAGCTCAGCCCATTTTATTTTTTATTTTGAGACAGAGTCTCATCATGTTACTAGGGCCTCACTAAATTGCTGAAGCTGTCCTTGAACTTGTGATCCTCCTGTCTCACAAGCCTTGATTTCTTTTTCTTTTCTTTTCTTTTTTTTTTTTTTAAGAGACAGGGACAGTGAGAGAGAGAGAGAGAGAGAGAGAGATCAATTTTATCCAGTTTTTCATGTGGCTCTCATTGCTCTGAGTCTCCGTTGTGTACGTGATGCTGGGGCCTGAACCCGCATCCCTGCGCATGCCAGGCAAGCACCACAGCCATTGAGCCACTGCCCTGTCCTCAAACCTCAATTTCTTAATCAGTAAAGTAAATTTCTTCTTCTTGGATTTACCGTGTGTGTATGAAAAGCAGTTAGGACATTGCCTGGAGCTGAGTGAGGACTAAATAATCACTAATTGTGTAGTGTGTCATGTCACCTGCTTAGCCAAGGTTATTTTCAAACAGAGGGCTCAATCATATAATTTAAAGGGCTTAATCATATGTTGAAAAAGGTCTTTGAGGGGCACATGGGACGGTTTTGGATTTGCCATATTGGGGAATAGTGGAGTGGCTATCTCACAGAGAGTTAGTTTGCGTTGAGTAGGTCAGACTTAAGATCCCACATGGGGGCATTTTATTGATGATTTTTAGTGACGTCACATGTTTTCCATCAACCAGACCACAGTGTAGGCTGCTGTGGGTTTTGGTGGGCAAATGTGAAATCTGTATTAAAATGATTATGCAGGAAGATGCAGAAATAGTGTTTTGTAAAGGAAAGCCAGAAAGCAAGGATTTAAACTATACAGCAAAATTCAAGCTTGTGTGAAAAATTGTAGGAATGTGAAGATCTTATTAGCTAAAAGAAGCCAAAATGTTTCTTTTATTAAAAAATGTAAATTTACATAAATGTACTTATAAAACTGCTATTAAGCCAGTATTGTACTTTAGTTTTGTATTCTATTATATAGTACTATATTTTATGAAATCCAAGAGATTTTTCCAGTGGAAGATCTATTGTGTTTATGTACCTGTAAAAGAGAAGAAAAAATGTCTTAGCTGAAGTCAAGTGGAATGGCTACCTAAAGTTAGGATATGACAGATGACAAAGAAACTGGCAAGCCTCAGATTTGGTACAAATGGAAGGAAGAAAAACAAATTTCCTTTGAAATTTTGAGAGGCAAATTGGTTCTAATAAATATTTAGGTTTGAGTTTACAATGTCATTGTGCATTGGGAAAAAAATGTTTGGGCAGATAATTTAAAGTGGTCTCAGGTGGGAGGGACACTGGATGAGTGGCTGAATACTTGTCAGTATCCTCTGAAGAAACACAGCTTCCATCCCAGCCTCTGGTGACTTCATGATGCCAGCAAAGTTAAGGCTCATTCTCAAAATCAGAGAGAAAAACTATAAAAAAGGAAACAGTTTGAATTGACTAACTATGATGTGTAGTAAATTTGCAATATTATTAATATAACGAAGTTTTCTTTTAAGATGGGACTGTTTTGGTAGATTGAAGCAAAAATCTATAGTGGAATGAGATGAAACTCCTATCCTTCTTAAAAAGAACAGTGAAGAGGGGAGACAGGTGTAGAGCAATGGACTTCATTCATACAGATCACAAATACGTTTTACAAAAGAATAATTTTAAAAATTATAAAAGGGTAAATGCTGGACAGAACTTATAGAATGACCCAAAGAGAAGGCACGAAGGATATCTGAAGTTGAAAGGAGGTTTCTCAGAAGGTGGAGATTTATGTAGTTAAGTGTTGTGGTTTGGATCTGCAATGTCCCCCAAAGGCTGCTGCACTGGAGAGATGATTAGATCATGGGGGCCCTGGACTCACCAGCGGGTTAATCCACTGAGGAACTGAAAGCAGAATGGGCCATTGGGAAGTTATAGAAACTGTAGGAGTTGGAACCCGGGTGGAGGGAGTGGGTCTTTGGGAGTGAGCCCTTTGATACTCTATCTCCTCCTTGGCCCCTTCCTGTCTCCCTCTCTCTGATCCTGGCCTCCATGAAGACTCCTTCTTCTGTCACACACTCCCAGGTCCAAAGCAAAGTTGCTAGCTGGCAAGGGACTGAAACCTTTGAAACTGAGCCAAAATAAATCTATCCTCCTTAAAGTTGTTCTTGTCAGGTCCTTTGGTCACAGCTGACGAACACAGTAGTGTTATATAAGCAAAGTGAAATATAAAATATAGGTAATTATTTGGCTGTTTGCAGCCCTGCAGTTCAAGTACATTCAGCTGAAGCATTCTTTCATCTATGATGAAAATCAAGGTTAATGATTTTTCTTTTTTGATTGCTATATTTTCCTCCATTCTCGACTCTTTTTAAAAATTCTTCTGAATTAACATAACATGTGCTTGTAGCATTCCTTTGTCTTCCTTTCCTCACACACTCTCCTGCCCAGAATGTTCCTCTAGAAAGTATTTCCCAGAATACAAAACCAAACCAGTCTATGTTTATAAAATTATGACATATCAATATTATTCCATTTTCTAGCCAAATAATATATGATTAGGTTCCTTATTTTTATTTGCTCAGTTTTATTTAAAATATCTGTGTTATTTTTCCTCTTCCAAGTGTAACAATGGATTTGTCAAATTTCTAGCGATAATTTTTCAAAATACTTAGATATGTCGGATAATCCACCCATTCTGTTTACTTTTCTCCTGAAGCCCTGCCACCCTGGACTATTCTCTTCTGGATGGGGCTCTCGCAGGAGATGCTTGGCTTTTTTCTATGCCTGGTTTCCCAGATCCACCATCAATTTCACGCAGTGTACTCCTTCATTTTGCTGGGGCACATTCTCTAGTAGCCTCCTCAGAAAGATGTTTGAGGCTAGAGCGTCGCTCAGCGGTTATGGCACTTGCCTGGCATAGGCGAGGATGCAGGTTCGAACTGCAGCACCGTATACAGGACAAAGTGTTGGAGCAAATAAAACCACCTGAAAAACTAAATAAAAATAATTCTTTCCCTCTCTTTCTTTCAAAAACAAAGAAAAAAGAAAGATGTTTGGGAAGGTGAAGGTCCATTTCTTTTATGTGTGACATGTTTCTTCTTTCTAAAAACTTTTGAAAACTTCTCTTTGTCACTGACGTTGTAAGTTGCACATGGTAATTTTCTTTGGTGTGGGGCTTGTGCTAGTGGATTTGCTAAGCATTTGACGGGCACCAATTGGCTAACGCATGTGTGGTGAGGTACCCTATGGTACCTCCATTGAAACCATAGGAAAGTGTAACAGTATCTGTTAGACCCCAGCCAAACCACCAACTTCAGTGTCCAATGATAGTTTTGCTACAATCCTTCAATGATATAGTATCTTTGCAAAACTGGATTTTCTGTAGTAGCTGTGATGTTTAAAATGTCATTGGAAAATTAGTGTTAAACAGGAAATGAGGGTGGCAGCGCGAAGTATAATTCCAAGGTTTGAAAAGTTGGTAGTGCTCAGCAGGTGCTAAGTTATTAGGACAAAAATACTTATTATGTCGCTTGGACCTGACTACTTAATAAACAGAATTGTGAGGGTTAGGGTTAGGGAAGTTAAGGTTGTTGTGAATAATAACTCAGACAATACGGCTGCCAGTTGCCAAGGAATTTGAGGCCTCTGGCCTGAAGACTCTTATATTTCAGTTCCAGGGGGACATTTTCCTCTACAGTTTCTTTGACAATCCCTTGCCTCCACTTTCTTTGTTCTCTTTGTGCCAAAATCCTCTCAGTTGGATGTTGGACCCCCTGTATTTACTCACTAATAAATTGATTTTTGTTGTTGCCTTATTATTTTTTTCTCCAGCTGTCCTTCTTATTTCTGTTCTTTTTTTCCCCTGGATAATTAATGTATTTTTATCTACAACTCTTGTATTGATTTTTTTTTCCATTTCATCTGTCATATATATCTCTAAATTCCAAACTGATTTTTTTGTTCTCTCCTTGCTCAGTTGTAATATCACATCCTCTCTTTGCTTTGTGGATGCACTATTTTTGCTTTGTCTCCTGAGCATGTTAATAATAGTTTTTGAAGATTTTTTGTTTGTACCAGTATTGACTCAGGTGTCTCCAAGTTATTTTCTCTCATCTTCATTCTTGAGTGTTGTATATCTTTCTGATGATTTCATTTTTTTTTAAAGAGAGAGGGGGAGAAAGAGAGAAAGAGGGAATCAATTTTACTTATTTATTTATGTGGCCTTTGTTTCTCAGACACTTAGTTGTGTATGTGGTGCCGGGGTGCAAACCCAGATCCTAGTATATGCTAGGCAAGCACTCCAACCACTGAGCCACTGCTCCAGTCCTGATTTCATTTATTTTGAGATTTGTTTCATCTTCATACACCCCAACTATCAGAGTCTGTGTTGAGGATCTAAGTTTATTTGAAATATCCGGAGTGAGGATATGAGATGGTGAAGGATATGAACTAATAATAAAGGCCCCACTGAGAACCACTTAATCCCTCTAGAGCTCAGCATATCCCAATGGAGGGCATGGAAGCCAGGTAAAACTTACTAACCAACTCTCCATCCATCTTTTCATGAACGGATGCTTCTGGGATATTATCTCTCCGGTACTTCTGGCTAGCATCTCCATGAGGGTCATGTGTACTCCCAAGTAAAAGATGGCCCTCAGGCAAGAAATGTAGATATTCCCCACGAGACAACTTCTCCTGTAGAACTGAACATGGAGGAAGCAAGGTTTAACTTAAGGCTTCATCATAATCACATTTCTCAATCTAAAAGTGTATATAGGAAATTGTGGTGGAAAATGTATTGTACACAGCCCTAAACAGGTTTTTATCTCAAATATGGTATAAAAAATTTGGTTCAGAACAGAATTGAGTATGTTATCCTTGAGAAACTTTGCAAGGCAATAATTCAGGCCACCTCTACCAGTTTCTTAATTTCTTTGAGTTTGTAGCCAACAGAGAATCATTCAGATCCAGTTGATGGTTATTGCACAGTTGCTGTGAGTGGAGAAGGAACTTAACTGAACTGAAAGGGAGTTGTTTTAGTCAGCTTTTTCATGACTGTGACCAAAACACCTGACAAGAACACTTACAGGAGGAAATGTTTATTTGATGCTGAGTTTCAAAGGTCTCAGTTCGTAGATGACTTGACTCCATTACTCTGGGCCCAAGGTGAGGCAACACGTCATGGCCACAGTCTACCTGCCTGCAGTTACCACCTAGTTACTCCATCAGTGGATTAACACGCTGATTAGGTTACAGCTCTAATAATCTGATCTCTACACATCTGAGCATGCTCCCATTTTCTTACACATGAGCTTTCGGTGCATGCCTCATTGCTAATCCATAACAAGAGTATTGTATACATCGAAGTCTCAGCCCCAGCACTATTGACATTTGGGGCCAGGTGACTCTCTGTTGTGGGGGACCATCCTTTGTGTGGTAGGATGTTGAGTAGCATCTGGATTCCAGCTCCAAGTACCTCTCTTTCTAGTTGTAGTCAACAAAAATGTACCCAGACACCGGCCAATGTCCTCTGGAGTGCAGAAGAGCCCCAGCTGAGAGACAATGGTGTTCAGCCTATAGCACTGGTTCCCAAAATTGGCCCCACCTTGGAGATACCTGGAAGCTTTAAAAACCGTCATGATGGACCCTTTCCCAAGAGATGCTTGTTTTAGTTAGTCTTGGATTCCTTCAGGGCATCAGGAGATTTAAAAGCCCTTCAGGTGATTCCAGTGTATACTCAGGTCTGAGAACCACTGGCTAAAACTACTTATATGGTCAGCAGCTTTGAAGTGGTGAAACCCAGACTGTAGGACAGCCAGGAGTGCTCAGGCCTGTAATCAGTGGGCATGAGCAGGTCTGATCTAAGGTGGGCAGCTTACGCTACCACTTGCCACATAGATGGGATAAACTTTCTTAAGCCTGTGGCTCTTGTGGATTGATTTTTTTTCTTGATTTGGAGAACACATAATACATTGACAGTGTACTTCTCTTCGTTAGTACTATTCCTCTTATGTGTCCACAGGGGAACTATTAAGTCACAGAGTCATAGTCACAAGCTGGGCATGGAGCAGAGTGGACAAGCTGTCTTTGGAAACTTGTGCAGTTGGCTCACCCATCCAGACCTCCTTTTTCTCACTGATAATATAGGAGAGCAATGGTACTTTCTTGATAGGGTTGACGTGAGAATGAAAGGCATTAATAGAGAACCTAGCATGTCGAGTTCCAAGTGGGTTGGCTCTCATTTTGATCTATTTGTCTTTTCCCACTTGACTGTAAGATTCTTAGAGAAGAGGTCAAGTTTTATATTTAACACTTCCATGAATTACTCATTGGTAGTTGTCTGTTGGCTATTAGAGCAATGACCGTAACATAGCCTGAGTTGGGCAAAAGAAAGAAGCAAGTGGATTGGGTTAGTGAGATTTACAGACTGTAAACTAATGCACAGAGCTCAGGGTCAGCAACTACCCAAGAATGTCTTCAGACCACAGGGCTTTGTTATCTCATCCCCGATTGAAAAAGAGCCTGATTAACAAAATTGGGTGTATTATCCCCATCCTTATTTCTAAACTAGAAAAATAAAATGCTGACATGGATATCCTGGTTTTCAAATATTTTGACACATAAAAATTTTATATTTCATTTTATGTTTTATTTCAAATTACAACTATCACAGAATCAGCACTTCTTATTTTTTTTTTCTGGTTAATACACTGTCTAATTTGCCTCATTTATGAAGCAATAGGAGCCTATGTTCCATGTATGGTGTGAAGTATTCCATTCAGGCTATCAGGGGGAAATTAATATAACTTTATAGAACTCTATAACTCAGGGCTAGTCCAAGCTCTGAGTTGTATATACTTTGAAAAATGCCTAGAAGGATTAGAAGAAATATCTGAAAGAAAAAAACAATTGAAGAAGGAATCTCAGTAAAAGGTTTGTAAAATTCTTCCATCCTCAACTCTTTGTTTTTAGATATACATCTTAATATATTCATGGGCACATAATGTAAAATACACAAGGTATACTTAGGGAAAATGCAAAGTTTTCCTGAAAAAAATTATAAAGATAGATCATACATACAAAATGCCCAGAACAATGTATTGCAGCTTTGCTAAATGAGTGCTACAAATAGTCAATGCCACAAGTATACACAGGGAAGAATTCCAAGAGTCAGCACACTAAGAAATATCCTCTTGCAGAGCCAGGGCCTGCCGTGGATGCGGAATAGCTCGTGCTTGTCCGCCACTGCCCGTTTCCATGCTGTGTTAAAATAGCACACTTCCCACAAAGAGCAGTTTTAATTTAAGTCCCCTCAGGAGCCCTTTGCCACCGGGTTGGAAATGTTAGACCCTCCAGAGTGGGTCCCAGGCGCCAGGAGCCTCCCAGTTCACATGAACTATTTGAGTCTCATACTCAGGCCTTCTGTATAGAATTGCTGGCTCTCCTTCCAGTCTTTCTATTTTTACATATTTTACACCTAATAAAGGTAGAATGTGTCCCCCTGATATTCAGAAGTTTAAGACCTAACCCTCATGGCCTAAACTAATTATCAATTGAAAATTCACAAATAGGCCCATTGATGCTGTCATTTTAAAACTAACACTATGGTCATTAATAACAGTTCCTCTCTATATCTTTATCCTGCCTTCTTTCTAACACCTCATATTACCTATTTTTACATAACATATATATATATATATATATATGCATATATATGTGTGTGTGTGTGTGTATATATTTCATACAGTATGTGTCATTTATTGTTTGGGTTTTTTTTTTGTCTGCCTCCCCCTGTTTACAGTTATATCCCTAATGCTTAGTATGCCTAGTACCTGGAACTTAGTGTGCACTCAGTAGATATTTGTTGATTGGATGAAGGGATGAGTGAATGGCTGTTAAGTAACCTGGCCTTACCGAAGATGCTTTGACTAGTCAGTATCAAAGAAAGGACTTACCTTCTGCGTTTTCTGTCCTCTGAATTTCCTAAGTGAAGATCTGATGGGGTTGAAATAGTGTGGTAGGACAGGTTTGAAAAGGGAATGATTGTTTTATCCAAAAAAATTCAGCTTTCCAAGTTATGGAGTTGTGTCATGCTTCAGGGTATCCTGTGGTCTAAGGGACTTCTTGCTGTCTGTCCAGCTTTCTCCTGTGTGGTCCTAAAGTTCACCTTCTTCATACTAAACTCACCACCTAACTTTGCTCATCCTTCCGGCTTGATTCAGGAAGGGGCAGGGAGTCATGTGAAGAGGAAGCTTAATTTCTTGGACCTAACCTTGTTATTGTCAAAACTAAACCAATTGAAGATTTCTTTTCCTTCCACTGCATAAAAAAGTGATCACACTTGACCTATATTAAAAATAAGTTGAGGCTTATATTTATCATTGAACAAGACACTGCAAGCTAGCCACACTTCTAAAAGGCTCTTTCATGTGGTTCAAATAGCAAAGATATGAAGATATTTTTAAACTAATGATTTTTTTGTTGTTTTTTGGAGGCAGCATTAAAATTCAGATTAATTACTTGGTTGTTAATGTGTTCTAGAATCCTGTGAGCAGGATTTAAAAAATCATCTTAGAAAAAACCTGCATTTGCCTAGTTAAAACAACACAGGGTTTGAAGTTAAATAGGCTGACTTACAGCTGCACAGCTCCTGGGACACCTACTGCCCTGGTGTTTGTAATTCCAGGAGCCCAGTTCACTGGAAGAGAGGAAGGTTTTGAACTGAAGTTGGTCCCTTCCGTGGAACAGTTAATAGATTGCATCCAGATAGACTGAGCTTGAGAACAGCATTTCTTCATGGTCAGCCTGTGTACTCTCCTATATCTCCACTTGCCTTATCTTTTGAGCTGCATGATTAGAAGTGGCTACTGCTGTTGCTGTGGAAAAATCCACCAGGAGGTTATCATATTTAATGTTTCAGAAAACTTGCTTTTGAAGGCGATAGCAATATTTCCTAATCACTGCGCCGTTGGGCAAGCACAGGTGTGTTGCATATCGTTAAATCGCTCTTTCCTGAGGACATAATGTTGTTCTTTGAAGGTATTTGGCTTTCTTTCCACCTCTTTTTCTCCCACCTTCACCTTATGCCAAAGAAAGCACATTTCCCAGACTCACTCTCCATGCCCAGGAAGGTGTTCCTTCAAACATCCCAAGTGCATATGTGCCTGTTTTAAAAAATCACATTCCACCCCAAGTGCATCTCCATGCTCATGATGAATGCTTCTCATTCCATTCTACATACACGAACTGGGCATCTCCTACATACAAAGAACAGAGTAGCTTCCAGAGACAGAAACATTAACAAAGTACCGGTCCTCTAGGTAGTTAAAATCCGACCAGGCAGCCAGCCACAGTAGCACACACCTGTGATCCCAGAGGCCTGAGAGGCTGATGCAGGCAGATCGCGAGTTCAAAGCCAGCCTTAGAAATTTAGTGAGGCCCTGAGTGACTTAGCAAGACCCTGTCTCAAAATAAAAAAAAAAAAAATGACCTGGGGATGTTGCTCAGTGGTTAAGCACCCCTAAGTTCAATGCCCAGTACCATCCAGAGAAACAGACCTACAGAGAGACACATTCTCTACGTTCTCTTGTCTCCTCTTGGAGTCTGCCTCTGTTAGAGTCAGGGAGAATGATGGTGTTAACAGACAGTTCAGTCCTACTAACCGAATGAGTGGACTAGAATGATATTTCAGTCCATGGTGGTTAGGTTCAAATTTTGAGTCTTGAAAGGAAAGGAAATGGAAAATCAGGGAGCAATTTGATATGAATCAGTTCTGTTAAGCTGGCTACTCTTCATTTTAACTGCAAGATAAAACCAAAACCTTTGATCTGCCAGCAGAACCTGCACCAACTTTAGCCTGAACCTGCTTTTCCATCTCCCCATGTGGACCCTTTGCTTTGGCTAAATAATTCTACCTACCTTCGGAAAGCACTGTACCATGTAGTTTTGGCCACCGTACTTGGCCAGCAGCCAGCAGTTACTTTATTTGGGGTGAAGAATGAATGAGAGTACAATGGTGTGTATTTCTTCTTTCACTGTTATTAACACGATTTTTTATACATTCTAAATCAATCTTCCAATTCCGTGTTCCAGAGAGAGGGGGGTCTGATTGGTATGGCTGGGGGGAGGGTCAGGCATCTCTTCTTGCTCCAGAGAGCTACATTCTGAAGTCAGCCAGATACTCACAGAGACAGCCTCCTGAGCACACCCTCTGAGAAAGGCTTCTTGGGTAGGACCTGTCATTGCTTGGAGCAACTTGCAGAACAGAGCTCTTTGAGAGAGTCATGGAAATTTAGTATCTGCAAGGGGCAGTGAGAAGCAGAGATGCTCATCATTCTCCTTTGCCCTTAAAATTGGTAAGAGATTGAAGAAGTGGGGGACAGGATTGGAAAGGACTATAAAGTGGCATTTTGAGGGAAAAGTCAGGGCTCTGTTAGGGCAAGAAAGAGGGGAGGGAATATTTGGGAAAAAAAAAGAAGAGGTTTTTATTTTGTTTTTCTTTTCCTGTACGGAAACATAATTTATTTTATGTTTTAGTTATGGGTATTACCATAATTTTTCTAATTAATATTACTTTCATTTAAAAAATACAGTGTATTTCTAAGCTGCGATATTCTAAATTTAAGGAAAGAAACTCACTTTCAGGTTGAGATTTGCCTATGATTGTTGAATGACTCCATGAAAGGAGCGTGAGAGATAAGATGAGTCAGCGAGGGCTGGAGCAGTGGATTGGCAGTGATGGCACACAAGTACACGGGTTCAAACCCCAGCACCCAGTTACACAGCTAAGTGTCGGAGCAATGGAAGCCACGTCAAAAACAGTAAAAATTGATTCTCTCTGCCTCTCTCTCTCTTTCTCCCTCTCTCTCACTGTCCTTCCCTCTTAAAAAAAAAGAAAAGATGAATCCGTGAAACAGAACAAGAAAGAATGAGCAGCAGGTATGTTTGGAAAACTATCAGCTTCGTACAATTTATATAATTTACCCCCAAAACAGTATTTGCTATTCTCTTTTTAGTTTCCTGGCAGAACTTGTGCTCAAAATTAACCTAGAGTAGATAAGCCAATATGGGTAAACATATTGCAAAATCTTTCTAGATTAATATATAATTGCATATTATAGAACAATTAATTAGACCTGATAAGAGGAAATCCTTCCCTTTTTAAACTTCCTGTGAAAAGTTGTGTCCTTGCTATAAAGACCTGCACACAGAGAGTTGACCCAAAATCAAAGGGAACCTCTTATCCTTGTTTTTCTTCCTGAATGAAAAGCAAAAGTAAATATCATAGTTGAATGAAAAGGTAGATTGGATTTTAAATTTTTATGTTCACTTTCCCATTTCAAGGTACTCATACTTCATTCAGTTATAATTGACAAGACTTCTTAAAATGTGACATGTCCCCTTCAGGGGTTTTAGTATGTCTATTAGTGAGTGCATTTACATTAAGGGAACTCTGTCAAATGGCATTTGTTCTGTTTATAGCATAACATTACAAATGTATGCATGGCCACCACAGTATTACAGATATATAGGTGCATGTACCTACATACTCATTCATAATTGAAATTATTTTTCCTTTGATCTTAAAGCATCCTAGAGTGTGTATTCATTTAGAGAAGATGAAGCTGTGGTTAGCATTCTGTACTTTATGTAAGAAAGGGTTTCAAAATAAGCAAATGTGAAGTGAATTTTTAACTAATAAATCTTACTTTCCAATTAATCTTAACTTTTAATGGAATGTATTCCCAGAAGAAGAAAATTTACAGTAAGTGCTGTAAATGTTTGAGGGGAGGCCTGAAGGAGTTGGTCATCTCCCCGTGTTATAGGCCAAATTGTGTCCCCCTACAGTTGCTATGGTGAATCCTAACCCCCAGGTCCCTCAAAAGATCACCTTATTTAGAAATAGAATTATTACAGATGTCATTAGCTAAGGTGACATCATCTAGAGCAGACTGAGCCCCTAAACTAATATCCCTGGTACCCTTATAAAGGGGAAATGTGGACATGCAGAAATGCATGGAAGGAAGCCCATGTGAAGAGACGAAGAGAGAAGATGGTCACTTAGAGGCAAGCCATGCAGAAGCCAGGGACAGTCCTTCACAGCTCCTTTTAGGGAACTGACCCTGTTGACATCTTTGTTTGCACTTCTGTTCTCCAAAACATTGAAATAATAAATTTCTTCTGTTTGAGCCACCCACTTTGTGATACTTGATTTGATAGCCTTAGCAGACAGACACACCTAAGTAGTTACATCAGCAGTGTAGGCATGCAAGAGGTCAGGGTCACCCCCACCTGGAAATGGACTTGTGTTTTACAAATTCCAACTCCATACCCAGCTCCTGGAACTTTCCTTGCTCTTCTCTTTAACATTAGGTATTTTTAATGTCTAGTGAGGATGAGCTGTGATAATACTATTTCAGAAAGACCTAGAGAACTGACTGAAAATGCCCTAGTAAGAATGTGGCCATTCTGTGTTTTGTGAAATTCAGGGAGGCAGGTGGAGGGATTTGGACAAAGCACAGAGCTAGGCTGGATTCTTGCTTTGGCCCTTTGTTCCCTGGCCTTGGGTAGCTCACTTAACTTCTCTGACCCTTAGCCTTTTTATCTGTAAAATAGAAGGTAGACCACCTTATTGTGATCCTGTGAATTTAAATTCAATATATTACATTAGGTAAAGTAAGCATACATGTAATATTTCATAGATTTTTTGTTACCACTTTCTAAGTAAAAATGTCCTTGGTTTTTATTGCTGTTATTTTTTTTTTTTTGGAGGGAGGAGTGATGCTGGGGATTGAACCTGGGGCCTTGTACATACTAGACAAGTACTCAACCAACTGAATTCTATCCCTAGCCCCTGTCCTTGATTAAAAAAAAATTGCAAGGTATAGAATGTCTTATTCTGCAAAAACACAGTCTAGCTTCAGCCAACCCCACCTCTTCAACCGCCAGTACACTTCCCAGAGGAAACCACGTTTAACAGTTTCCATATTTAGCTCTTTCTGTGGTTGCCACCCTAACTTAATAATGTGCGTATGCTACATTTCCTTGATGATCAGCTCTAGACATTATCTCCTCACTCGCCATGCAGAAGTCCTGATTCAGCACATGTTCCGGACAGCCTAGAGGTCAGTGGGCCTCGTTCAGTCTGGCTCACTGTGGATTTAATTTAAGCAAAGAGCTTTAGCTTCAATCAACGGGAAACCAGGGGTTCGATGGTTTCCACCCGGCACGACACAGGACCAGCGGGAGTTTGGTTATTACTCAAGCTCAAATTGGGCCTGAGTTATTACCCTTTTACTCTTTTATGTTTTGTCTGACCATATTTATTTTATTGGAAGTAAAACATAAGCCAAACTTAAAATAGGGTATGTCACTCTCATTGAAAGAAAAAAGCATCTCTGATAGCTGATCACTTTAAAAATTCTACTTGTCAACAGATGCAAACCAGGGAAGGTGGTCCTTGGTTCTTTGATCTTAATTAGTCACTAGCTAAACTGCCAGGAATGAGTCAACTGATGTGCATGTGTGGTCTTGACTTGATTGCCCACCTTTCCCTTTCCAGAGATTTCCTATTGGCTACCCAAAGAGTAAGGCAGAGTGAGAAAGAGGAAAGTTGAAGAAACCATTACTGCTTCTTGGAAACACAGCCTTCTGTGATTCTGATTATTCTGGAAAAGCTCTTACACAAATGACTTTGACATATCACTTAGAAAACCTCTTTTACCATCCACGTTGGCAAGAAAATACATTTTATAAAAGACCACATGTTGGACGTTTGGGGTTCCTTTGAGCCCCGTTCAGATCTCCCTATTTGTCCGCTGTCTCTAACCTTGGTCACGGGAGAAAGTGTCACCAAAGGAGAAAGGGAAAACCCTGATGTTAACCAACTTTCACGGATCAATATTAAAGGCCCAGCTGGAAAAGACTCATTAAAAGATGGGTCTACAAATGGAGCATGCACATGGAGTGGCAGGGTTAGGAGAGATGTAGAGGGAGTTCAGTTTCAGATACCTTTTGCTGCTTATCAGTCCTGTTCTGGAAACTCCCTTTCCTTGCTGGCTTGTCAGAGTGCTCTTCCCTGGTTATCCTGCTCTGGGACAGGTCTTATTGCACTATACCATCATCCCCATATGACTTTAAGATGGTTTTGGTAAAGTCCCTTATTTTTTACTTCCAGAGTTCCAGCTGTCACTTGCTTGTGGACATTTCTAAATCTCTCTCTCAGGCCTTACCTCTGCCCCAAAACTTAGTCATACCCACCAGATATTCCTGTATGTATGACCCCCAAATTTCTCAAACTTGACTTGCTCCAAACCCAAATCATTTCTGCCTCTGGTTTAACTGCTCCCCTCCCAAAGCCTCCAACTGGGTATCACATACCCATGCTCTAGCCGCTCACCCAAGCCAGAACCCAGCTCTAGCTCTGTCTGTGGCCCTGTCCCAGAGTCCTTTTCATTTTACCCAGAGTTTTCAAATCCTTGTATATCTCCCCATTCCCAGTGCCCTGGTCCTAGCCAGATATACTTCTGTTTCTTGGCTGTAGGAAGATCCTCACAGTTGGTTCTCGCTCATCAGCTTCTTTAATCCTACATTTTAAAATTTTACATTTGTCCAGAGCTATCTCACTTAATGCAAGTCATCATTATGTCATTTGCCTGCTTGAAAATCCTTGATTAGATCCCTAGTGACTACCTGGTTACAACCAGAACTTCATAGCCTAACACCCAACACTTTTCAAAATGTCCCCACTGGGTGTCCCTCTTATAATATATCCGGCCTCCATGGAGACCTGGTGAATACATGAAGCAGGAATAAACTAACATTTGAGTGGACGCATGGGTGAACACCTCCACATACACATCTAACACATTCCTGTCCCCTGCTGCCAGGAAAGCTATCACCCTCCTTCTGCAGAAGGGGATAGAAGTCTGCAGAAATGTCATTGTTAAGTCTGACATGACTATCTCAGTCCCAATCAATTTCTTCTCAACCTGTGCTTCTGGGGCATTTTATTCTTGCTAAAGGGTAGCAGTTAACACTCATTGTGGTTATTCACATATGTGTTTAGTATTCACAGAGATAGGGACCCTGAATGGCAATGAGGGCCTTGCTAATAACACAAGGTCTGGCACACACAGGAAATCAGTCCAGGATTGAGTACCCACTGCCACTAACTCTCCCTGACGTTCTATAATAGGCACAGGCATTTTTCCCTCCTCCATTCTCTAACCCTAAAGTCTACTCTTCACAACCCTGCTTGATGAATCCTTTTGTCTGGAGATGAAGTTTCCAGAATGGCTAGCACGCTGATAAAATTAGCCATCAGGACTAGCAGAGGCCATTGCTTCTTACAAACATGTGAAGTTTCCTCCTTTTTTTGGTGACTCGTTGTTTTAGAGTTTGAGGCACCTTACCTTGCAAAATAAGTAGAATATCATATTGTGGGGTAGGAGAAATCTTTCAGGAAATTTTTTAGCTGCCTAACCATTTCACATTGTTTTCACTTTGAGAACAAATATAGAGTCAGGAAAAAATGTTCCTGGGAACAAGAAGGAGACATAGCTAAGCCTAAAGTGAGCCTAATAACTGGATTTTCTCTGCTAAGAGGAGTCTTGGAATCCACCTGAGTTGTATCAACTGAATGCAGTGATTGACAGGATCGCATTTGTATGCACAGGGAAGCAGGATGTGGCTGAGTTTAGTGACGGACTTAGCGAGCTGCAGTTTGCAGAATGGGCCTGTAGGTTTCAGAGTGGAGAGAGTTAGGTCAGAGGAACATGAGTCTAAGCAGAGCATTTCCGCTGCCCCTGCAAATGCCACTGTTAATTGAAATTGCTTATTATTTCAGCTACTTTCAATGGCACTTTGGGGGATACTATTGCCTTCATATCGTCTAAATCTGTCCCTGCCACCAGCGACTGGACAATGTACGGTGCCATCTAAGACATCTTCTTACCTGAGAATAGGCTTCTCGTTTCCTGTATTAGAAGCAGGCATTTCTCCCGGGATTCTGCCTTCTGTTCAGAGCCTCAGCCACTTTGGTAGGAAAAATGTGTCCTAATGATGTTTGCCAGTCACCTGTGGCTTGCAGAGTACTTACAGCTTATTAACTCATTAATCCTCTCTGCAAATTCCGTGAGGAATGTAGACGTCACGCTGTGTTTCCTCCATCCAAGGACTGTGAATTTGAAGCACAAACTTCCACAGGCCTTTGGGATTTGTTTATGGAAAATCCAGAGAGGGGACCCTACCATTTTGAGGTGTTTGAAACCAGGATTTAGCAGCTGAATTTTTTTCTTTCTCTTTTTGCTGTAACTCCAGTGTAGATCTCCTCTTTATATATCAATCAGACATCATCACTGGGTAAATCTAGCTGGAGATATTGGCTGAAAAATAAAATGTTGAGAGCAACAGCACTTACGCAGTTAAATGGGGACCAGATACTTATGACATCAATACCTCGACCACAAGCTCTTGGTATTTCCCCAAATCTCACATGCTTATCCATCCATGGAGTTTCCTATTTATCCATGGGGTAAGATTTTCTTTTCTTTTCTTTTCTTTTCTTTTCTTTTCTTTTCTTTTCTTTTCTTTCCTTTTTCTTTTTATTTTTCTTTTCTGTTTAACCAACTGACTCCCCCTAATCCCCTCATAGACACATATGAACCAAATAAAACCATTTTGGTAGGTGCTTTTTCAAATGTCCCAGACTCTGGCTCCTGAAAGTTCTGTTTTTCCTTGTTCAAAATATATCTTATTTGAAGATTAGCATTTGATGCTTATGGCTGAAACTGGGGTGTAATTCCTACTTCTAGTTACAGGCCTTATTGCTGCCCCTTAGATCTGCTTGTCAGGGTTCATTTCTGGGGATCTGCCCAGCTTGATGACCTGACTTTAATCTGCATGTTTCCCAGAGAATATATTGCCATGTTATTATTTTCCTAATGTGGTATTCAGAGCCCAAGGACGTGCAGACCGCTTATGACCCCTGTGTGTTTATTCATTTAGCAGGTACTTCCCCACCATCCACCATGTGTCAATGATGTGCTAAGCTCCTGGATGCACTGGAATGACCAGACTTATAAGGCAGGAGCAGGTGGGCCATTTAGCACTGGGCCTTAAGTTGAGCCTCCTGAAATTGTTCCCAAATGAAGTTTTATTTTGGTTGTTCATAAAGTCATCTGTGAAATAGAGCCATTTAAAGATATATGAGTGTTTGGATCATCCTGCTTGGGCATTTCTTAATTTTATAGTAAACTGGGAGTTTCAACAGTGGAAATGTCCCGGGCCCCTTAGCACTGCTGTGACATTAAGGAAATGGCTCAAACACTGTTCCCCTGTCTTGTTACCCTGTAGGAGATGAGTCATCCTTCTCCCTGAGAAACAAAGGAAGTGGTAGTCCAGGATGAGGGTGCACCTGTGGGAGCAGTGGTGGAATATAAGTGTCAGGCAGCTTCCCGGGCTGCAGTGGGTTTCTGGTGCCTACTGGTCAGTTAAGGGAATGGGCAATTGGTGGCCCAAGGAGACTAGGATGGAGGGCTCTGGTTTAGCTGTGAGCTGCTCAACTTCATAGCATGAGGCCCTTAACAAATGGTCCTGCCTGGCCCCCTGCACTGCTCCCTGGGAGGGGGCTGATCTCAGTTTCCTCCCTGCCCCTGACCTCCCACCTCTACTTCCTTGCACACACACAAAGCAATAGGCTCCTTTCTCGGAGGCAGAGTAGTCCAGAAAGACTACGTGTGTGCATTAGGACAAAAGTTCAGCTCTGTGATTGCCTGGAGTTCCGGAGCTTCCTTGCAGCTGCCTCACGGAGAGTCCCACTCAGTGTGCCACGGGCTTCTGAAACTCAACATTGCCAACACTGAACTCAGCGTTGGACCCCAGGAACCCATTCTTGCGCCTCAGTTTTGGTAATCTGCCACCAGGCTCCCAAGCTGGAAACATTCTGTTGATTCTGCCCTCTGAGCGAAGCGAAGCCATTCCATGTGCCACACAGCTGCCAGGGAGATCCGTCTAAAATGCACATCTGATCTAGCCATTTTCCTTAAACAGATTTGAACATCCCTCAGACTCAGAGGACCAGGACCTCCTGACCCTTAACCATGACAGAGTCCCCTGGTCCTTCATACCCAGGCTACAGCTCTCAGGGTGACCCTAGCATATACATGCTGCAGCCACACTGGAAGTCTGACCATGCCAGCACATTTCTTTGCTCTAGTTAGTCACATACCTAGAATATTCTTTCCGTTTCTCTTACAATCGATCACATTTCCCTTCTTTTAGGTTCACCCCAATTCACTCCACATTTCTTAGGTGTTCTGAGGCCTCCCAGGTGGTTCATTGCTTCCTCCTTTCATTTGGATAATGTTTGCTAGAAGGCAGTGGGATTCAAAGTTCGACCAAACAGCCGAGGAGTCTGTTCCACTCTGAATCCACTGAGTTGCTTCAGTGCCAACTTTATAAAATTATTGAGTGAGTTCAAGTAACACTAAGTCTCCAATTAATACTGGTTTTCTTCCTCTAGCAGATGATGCACAGATTGTGTCGTGGTTAAAAGAGTGTGGTTAAGAGAGTGGGGGTGCATGCCTGTAATCCCAGCCACTCAGGAGGCTGAGGCAGGAGGATCATGAGTTCAATCCTGCCTCAGCAATTTAGTGAGGCCCCAAGCAACTTAGTGAGACCCTGTCTCAAAATAAAATATGAAGACTGGGCTATCAATGTGGCTCAGTGGTTAAGTGACCCTGGATTCAATCCCTGGTACCTGCAAAAAAGTATGGTGTCAAATGCAGAGGTTGGTACTTTAACACACAGCCTGTAGTGCACTTATTTGAGTGAACGATTCTCCCTTCATTGTCCTGTCCATGATAACAGTACCTGCTTCATTGGATGCCGAGGGTATCGAGTGGGTAGAGGGTGCACAAGGATCACACAGTGGATGCTTGCGTATCCTCCCACACTGCCCTGCTGCATCGTCCTTGCTTATAGAGTCTGTTCCCCATGAACTTGAGGATTCTGAAAGGGACCACCTGGTGCCTTATTCTTCCCTGTGAAACTGGATACACATGCCGAAGATGTTTCTCTAGGTGGATAAAGCCCGGAGCAGTGCATCTGAAGTTTAATTCTCACTTTGGTTAACAGCAAAGTCCGGGCAGCTTTCAGAAGCTGCCCCGTCCTCATCCATGCCGATCACCCTTTAAGATCCATGGGAGAAGAGGCTCCTCAAAGGAGCTTTTCCCATTCTACCCTTAGATCTCAGTTCCGGTTGTTACTGGTTTTCTAAAAAAGGGTCAGTATTTCTCTCAAGTATTTTTCCTGGTGTCGTAGATGTGTAAATGACAGGGACTGCCTTCTTCTCTTTGTCTGTGGATGATCTTGGTGCCACCAAAAGTGGCACACCCATGGGTGCCTTGAATGAGAGGTCTCCCAAGAGTGGTAGCGTACCCTTCTTCTTCGCATTTTCTCCAGCCCCACCACCCCCAAGCCTTGGTTGAGTGTCACGGACCCCTTCCTAAGACCAGAAAGCTTCCATTCCTGCACTAGACCCCAGAGTCGATCAGTTTAAGGCCTGTCCTCTTCTCTCCTTTCTGTGGTGGGCACACACAATTTGGAGTATTCTCTAACCTTATTTCAGCTTTGTCGACCCCAGTGGCATTAGATGCCAAACGAATTTAGCCCCCCTCCTTTGTTAAAATGTCCCTAGCTGGGCACAATGGCACATGCCTCTAATCCCCAGGTACTCAGCAAGCTGAGGCAGGCAGATCACAAGTTCAAGGCCATCCAGGCCAAAACAGACGCTATCTCAAAAATAAAATTAACTTAAAAAGAGCTGGAGATGTGGCTCAGAGAAAAAGTGCTTGCCTAGCATGTAATCCCCGGCTAAAAAAAATAAAAGTGTGACCCTACATATCTGAGGGGCTGCCCGCTGCCTAGAGGGGGTCCCAGACAGACAGCTATAGGACAGAGGAAAAAACAGAGCTTGAAATGCTGGCTAAGAGAGCAGAGTGCCAAGGCACTGAGGGCCGCGTGCTTGGAAGATAGCCCTGAGCCTAAATTCAGATGCAACGATGCTCAGAGAGCTTGGTGTAAATTAAAGCTCTGTGTTTGAGGTTAAGTTTCACAGGAGATAAGCCTGGGTTTGGGTTCATTTTCAGCATGCTTTCCCATTGCTTTCAAGTTACACCCTTGAGTTAAAAATGATTGTTGCTGGGGCTGGAGTGGTAGCTCAGCGATTACGGCACTTGCCTGGCATGGGCGAGGATGTGTGTTCAAACCCCAGGACCACATACACAACAAAGTGTCAGAGCAACGAAGGCCACATGAAAAACTAAATAAAAATTGATTTTTTCTTTCTTCTCTCTCTCTTTCTCTCTTTAAAAAAAAAAAAAAAAGATTGTTGCCTAGGAAGAATACAAAAACTGAAAGGGCTCTTCCTGTCCAAACTGATTGAACCCCAGAGAGAAATGCGAGCTGACTCGACTGGCATCTGTAGAATCCAAATGGCATTTGTTTTGCTAGCAGGAATTCCAACATTTGTGATATGATTATATGTAACATTACTAAAGAGAAAACATTTATGTTTCCCCTAAATCAGTTCTTTTCTTTATTTTTGTACAAAATGAGAACATTTCCTGAAGAATAATTGCTTCTCCATTCTTCATATGACAGAAATAGCAGAGACCAAGAAAGCCCCACCCCCAGAATTTCCTTGAACTTCATAAATTCTCATCTTTTATCTCATTTCCTGGATTCTAAGATTCTAATTATTGACTGGGTCCCTGTGCTTTCCTTGTTTCCCAAAACCTTTTTCACCTCCCTCTGGGACAGAGTAGCTTCCCTCTCTGGGGGTTCTGTGCTATTTATTAATTTCATTCTATTCCAGACACTAATCTAGTATCCTTGCACCCCCAAATTTTGCCAGCTCCCCAGATAGAAACACTGTCCCTCCCAGTGGGTGGTGAAGAAGGGAGAATGCAGAAATGGATGATCAGAAGGGACTCTTCCCCTTAGAATTCCAAGACCACACACCCCGCCGCTGCCACCCAACCTTCTTTCCCATCTCCCTCCCCACCTAATTGAAATGTAGGTAAATCCAGATCCAGAGCTAAATCAACATTTAATAATAAAACATTCACCTGGAACATTGCTCATGTTCCAAGACCCAATGATGAAAAAAAAAATAAAGAAAGAAAGAAAAAAAGGTGAAGATTGATACCAGAACTGCATAAGAAAATAAACCCGGTCCATTAAAATTAGATGACTCCAGAGTCAAAGGTTTGTATTTTAAGAGATGCACATTTTCACATAGGATTTAAACTCCACTGTTAGCATGGAAGGCTAGATCGTTGTAAGGTCTGCTTTTCAGCTAAGCACTTGAACTCAGGCAAAGAAGTGCTCTTTCCAGGTCACAGAATGACTGCTGAAGCTCCAGCCATCATATCAATAATCCAGGTCAGAGGAGGGAGAAAGGCAACAGTAAAGAAGACTTCTCCAGTCTTATCTGTCTTTAAAAGCCCTCCTGGGATTTACTTATCTCTTCATCCATCTACCACTCCTGTAAAGAAGGCAGAAAAATGTCTTTGTTTGTTTTTGTTTAAGCTAGGTACTTGACCACCCAAGAATAAAACAGAGTTTCTAATGTTAGTGAAGAAAGGGAGACTTGATGTCAGAGAAGCAAAATCTATCTGTCAAAATAATTGATGGTTTGGTGCTGGAGTGGTGGCTCAGCTGTTACAATGCTTGCCTGGCATGTACAAGGATTCAGGTTTTAAACCCCAGCACCACTTACACAACGAAGTCTTGGAGCAATGAAAGCCACACGAAAAACTAAATAAAATTTATTCTCTCATTTTCCCTCTCTTTCTAAAAGAAAATTTAAAAAAAGATGGATTGATGGTTTTCTTGGATATGAACTTCCTGTAACCCCTATGAAATTCTAGTTTCATTTATTTATTGGTTTATATCCTTAAGATGGGTCCTGGGGTGACCCATGGAGTTTTTCTGTGTTGTTTTACTGATTCATATTATCTGAAAGATTGGCTGTAGTGATCAGGAAAATTAAGGGTGGCGAGGGACTGTTGAAGGGTACTTGCTAACTTATTTGACTGTATAAATCAACAGGGACAAAAGAAGCACAAGTAGAAAGTATTTTTTCTCCCCATTTTGTCTTCCGGTCAACCCCGCTGTCACTGACCTCTACTGGGATTTCACATTGACTTCTGGGTGCCTGGTCTCTGTATATGCACGGATAGGAGTGTATATTCTAGTTCACGTCAAACGTAAACAAAACCCATACCAGCCACACTTCTCTGCATGTTATTTCACTTACCCACATTTCTTGGATCTCATGCCAAGTCATGCTTTAAAATTTGCCGTATTGTTTACATCACTGCACGATGGACCATAATTCGTTCTCTTGATGGGTTTGCAAATGTCATAATTTATTTGGCCCCATTTGCTTGGATGGATGTTTGGTGGAGTCTAATATTTTATTATTATAAGCAAGACTGTAATGAACGTGTGTGGAAATGGGTCTTCGTGTGTATGAGTGCATGTGTGTGAGCATCAGAGTTTCTTCTGCACCAAAGGGTGTGTGTGCTTGAGTCTTTGAGAGCATGGTGGCTCTGTGCTCCCCAGACGCATTGGGCGGCCCTTACTCCACGAGCAGCGTACGGGAACGTGTTCTCTTTGCTCAGTAGATTATGTCATCAAACTCCCATCTGTGCCCATCTCGTTTGTGACAATGACAGCATCTTCCAACTTTGATTTGCATTTCACCTATTTTGAGAGACTCTGAATATCACATTGTACATTGAAGGGCCTTTCAATTTCTCTCTCTGTTTTCTTTGTCCATTCATATCTTGGGATAACTCTTCTCCATGTTCCCTATAATTTAAGGAAATTAGCCTCTCGTTGGTCGCATTTGTGCTTTCCATTAGACTTTTGAGTGTGTCTGTGGTCTCTTTTTAACGCACAAAAAAATTCTGAATTTTTATACGGTCAAATTTATTAACCTTTAGACAATGGCCTTCAGGTTTTGTATCCTTTATAGAAAGACCGACTGTACCTTCAGACTATTCTAATAGATACTTTTTCTTCTAATATTTTATGGTTGCTCTATTTGTTAATATCACGATCCATCTGCAAGTTATTCATTTATTTTGTTGGAGGCATATTGTTGTAAAATCGCCTGTAAATTTAATCTTCCCAAAATAAATTGTACTACTAATGCTGTGCTTTTTGGTATCTGAAACAGGCATCTAGGCAGCTATCCCCAGATATCCACCAGGGATTGTCAAAAGAGGGCTGAGTGGGTTCTTTTCCTCCATAAGACAGGACAACGGCCAATGGTGGCCAACGGAACTATGAGTTTCAAGGACACGGACAACCTCAGCTCTCCCAGGAAGAAGACGCAGTGGAGCAATTAGCCCAGCAATGGACTTGGCCCCTTATTGCAGTGAACTTGGTGGCTTAGTATGCTAGTCATATGTCCGAGTCTTCTGGGAAGCCTGCGTTCGTGAGTGCCGCAGATCTCCTCCTGCCTTTAAGAAGGACTGCAGTTTCCATCGGGCAGTTCTTGGGAAATAATCACATGTAGTAATGAGATCTGAGTACTCATAATATCTAAATATCAAGGGAAATTGTGTGGGAGCCATACAGTTGGTGCTAGAAAAAGAAGCTTCTGAGTCAGTTCAGTCTAGGGGTGAGAGGCTGAGCACTGGCTGAGCCCCTGCGGTGGGCCTGGCTATGTACCTCAGAACCCCAGTTTCTCATCTATAAGATGGGGTCTTAACACTACCTGTTACAGAAGGTTACTGGCAGGTACTTGTCAAATTGTAAATGCTTTATGTAGTTTTTTCTTTTTATTAAAGGACGAAGCATGCACCCAGTGCTAGGAATTCTCACCTATCTAGATAAAATTCCACAGCCTGGTGTTTTTTGGTTTTGCCTCACCAAACATGAGTGCCTTCTGTGTTCTAAACACAGTTCTGAATCCGGGGCACAAATAAGGTACCTATTCCCAAAGATCACAGCCTTAGGTTGTGCAGACGATGGAGAGAAAATATTAGACTCACCATTAGAGCAGTGGGCATCGGAATCTGAACCAGAAATAGATGGAATGTGGGGCGGTGTGACTTATTTGGCAAGCAGACCAGATTCCCAAAGAATGAATTGGAAAATCCAGGAGAAGCTCCCCCCACCCCAAATCCTTGTCCAGGATCTCCCTCCCAACTCCTTCCCTTACATCTTGTCTCCTCTGTAATTCCCCCATATTATAGATATAAATGACCATATACACGTGGATTAATTCTTGAAATTTCTAGATTTATATACCTGCCTGAGTATAATCCAGCTTCTCATGGGAGTCAAGTGAAAGCCCCCCTTTTCCCTCCTACTTCCACCTCCCTGTCTCCTCCCCCCACCTTCATAGTTACAGCTCCCCCAGTTTCTGTGTTCCTTGGAATTTAGCGGGTCTGTTAATTAAACTTGACTACCTTTCGTCCTGTCCGAGGTTATACTCTAGCTTGCACGTATGAGAGAACATTGAACTTACATCTCTGTGTTTGGCTGATTTCCCTGTTCATATTGATGAGAGGAGAAAGGGAATGGGTTCCTGAGGGCTCTCACCCTGGTAAACATTTTGCCTGCTTTGCAGAACCGCCACCCTAGTCCAGTGCAATTTGCTGGACCTGCAGTTGGTTGAAAACAGCGGAGCTTTTGTTAGCAACCAGAGCTGTAGTGACTGGCAGGACATTTATAAGAATGCTGGTGTGTCCCGTGCCTGGTGCCACTGGCGCTATAGTGCTCTTTTATGTGCCTCTTGAAATCCCCTGTTTTCAGTCTTTAAAGTAAGGCCAGGACAAAATGAGTAACCAAATTCAGTTCTCCCGCATCCCTAACGGCGGTGGCTTCTAATTGTGATATTGTCCCACTGACGGAAAATGGAGGAACTGAGGAAAGCAGGTTACTCTTCAAATTGTATCAGGGACAGTTTTGGAAAAGCACCCCGTTGACTCTTTTCCAGTCGTTTCACTTTTATTAAGAACTAGCAATCCATGAATTGAAAGTATGTGGAGAGCTGGAAGCTAGCTTTGATGTGGTTCAGTCTGAGTTACTATTTTGATAAAAAGAAACACTTGGGTTTAAGCTCTCTGGTTGCTCCTTCAAGCGTCCTGTACCTATTCAACATTGAAATCACAAAGTGTACAGCCATCGGGGAAGAGGTCTAGGAAATGGTGACCAACAAAACCTCCAGTTGACATTCACTTACGGTGGCCACTATGTGTATGTGGACAGGGACTCCAGATCTCTCCGATTAAAAATGCCTGCTGCGTTCAGGTAGTAGAATGTGTTCAAAGTTTTTTTTTTTTATTTTTAAACACTATATGCTGGTAAAAATGTTTAAAATAAATAAGGGTAAGAGGATTGTGGCTAGGTATTTCTATAGGCCGTCCATCATTGCTGCTGGGTGGGGTTTAAGTCAGTTGTCCCATGAGATAGAGCTTCCTGTTTGCCCCTATAGAAACTGATATGGGAACTTCAGGGGTGATGGAGCAAGGTGGGGTTGTGGAAGCAGGTCAGAGATCAGGACACAGCTGGGTTATTGAGGGCGAGTGGGCCAGTTTCAATCCCCAACTCTTTTTTTTTTTAATCTGCCTATGAGTTACACGGTATTTATCTCTATAACTGTAGGTGTCAGAGGCTGAAGTTTCTTCTGATGTCCTAGTTTCATCTTTCCTGTTGTCCTGGGTTTCCTTAGAGACTCCTTTGTAATTAGGATCTGATTCTTGCAGTTCTTTTCAGCTGGGATGCGTTGTTGAACTGGGATCCTCTTGATGTAATGGTACAGCAGAGGTGGTTGGTGGAGAAACCTTCACCAATCCTATGACAAGGTTTCAGTCTTTAGTGAGTCTCTGTTGTTAAAGAGCTTTTAATTTCTTTCCTGTTTTATTTCCCTTATACATGTTTTAGTGGTGTTGATTAACGTTTGTGGATGTTCTTTGTGGTCTGATGAAATCAACTTTCATTAGTTGCAAATGTTTCCATGTGTATTTTTACTTCATTTATGTTACTTTTTGTGCAGAGAATTATTTAAATATTAATAAATTTGACTACATAAAATTGATCACAATTATCTTGTGATTTTTTTCACCCTCTAGATGAGATCGGAAGAGCAAGGGGGGCTGCTTTGGGTATTTTTCTTCCTCTAAAGCAGTTAGGTTATGGTAAAACCTCAGTAGCTTAGGCTCTGGGAAAAATAGTTTCCCTAAGGTTAGAGTAAGGAGAACAGAAGAGTTTGAATCTATCTTAAAATGGCTACTTTTCCCCTCCCCCTGCTGGAAATATGAAGGGATTGTTTTGTTTCTTTATCTTCAAACTTGGTTGAGTTCAGGCAGAAAAAATTTCACAAAAAAAGTGGGTGCCTCCTGGGAGCAAGACTGGGTCTCCAAAAGATTTTAATCTCTCAAGGTAAATCAGGCTCAGGCTCCAGCAATTAGTCAATTACCCTACAGGTATTCCTATCCAGTGGGCTCCAGAGGGATTTCTGTGCATACGCGCACACACACACACACACACACACAGATGTGTGTGCACACTTAACACACATGTTCACACACGCTCACACACTCACACACACTCACATGCACACAGATGTTCACACATGCTGACACATTCTCTCACACATGCTCACGCTCACATGCACTCTCACACACGCTCATATGCACACAGATGTTCACACACACGCTCACACTCACACACACACTCACGTGCATACAGATGTTCACACATGCTCACACATTCTCTCACACATGCTCACGCTCACATGCACTCTCACACACGCTCATATGCACACAGATGTTCACACACTTGCTCACACTCACACACACATACACACCACCAGCACCACCCTAAGTTGCCATGATACCACTCTGTGCACCTGCTCACCTCTCCAGTTCTGAGGGTGATGATTTGCTCTGTGACCTCACCGCTCTGATGGGCCTGATGAAAGTTGTTGCTTTTCAGTTTTTCAATGTCTTCCTTGCTGTCAGGGCAGGAGTGATGACTTCAGAGCTCTTTGTATATGGAACCAGAAACCAAAGTCCACCACCTGTTTGATATTTTTGTTTTGTTTTGTTATAGCTTGGGAGCTCACGATTTTTTTTTTGCATGTTAAATATTTTTTTAAACGTAAAGCAATAATTTTTGTAACATAAAAGTTGTATCAAATTCAAATTTCAGTATCCTTTAACAAAATTCCATTAGGGTATAGCCACTCTTTTTCATTTATGTAGTCTACGTATGGCACTTAAGTATTTGTAAAGCCAACAACACACTTAAGATATTTACTGTTTGGCCCTATACAGGATCAAGTTTGCTGGCCGCTGGTCCAGTACATTCTGGGCACAGGATCTGGTTAAGTCTGAATCGCTTTACCCTTTGCTGAGCAAAGGCGCGGCCTCCCCAAGGAGCTTACAAGCATGTGAGCATCAGCAGATGCCAAATCAGCATTTACTGCATCCTTCCGAGGGAAGACTTAGGAGTTCGTCTTGGTCCAGAGCCTTTGCAGCTCAGCCTGTTTCAGAACAGGAAGTTCCTGATGGTGGGCGGAGGGCAGGGGAGCACTAGTGTGTGCGCTTTCCCACTCAGCTCCACTCCTCCCAGCAGTCGGGACACCCGGGGACTTCTGGGGCCGCCTCGGTGTTGGCTGCCAGTTGCAAACGTGCGTGCTGGGCTGCTTTTCAGCTGTGAAGTTGATCAAGAAGGACTCGAGCTTGGGGAGGACGTGGGCTCATGTTTCGAAAAAGTATTCAAAGCAAACCAACCTAACCCTAGGAAATAATGACCATGGAAAATTTCTCATAGGAATTGGTAGAAATGCTTGAATATTTTGGGTTTGGTCATTTTCTCTGCTGGTTCTACTGACCACTCACTCTGTCTTCTGAAGGCTGCTTTGGACTTCATGTAAAAAAAGAACCTGACCCCCACACTGTTGAGCTTCTGTGCGTCCTATAATACAGGTCTAGTAGGAACTCCACAGGGAAGAAGAGCATCACAAGTCTTGGCTACAGAATGCATGGAAACGTTCGGGCCTCATTATTATGTAAAGCAGCCATACGGGTAATAAATTTCACATCCGTTTCTAGAATGGGTTGATGCTGAGGAGGATCTACGCTGGGATTATGTAACAGGATGGATACACATGACAAGAAGATATAGAATCTGGATCATCTTATTCAGTAAACAAAACTTTCCAGAAGCACCCCTAGAAAAGTGAGGTGACTACTGTTGGGCCCCCTTTGAAGGACACTTTTTGTTTTGTTTCTTTCTGGTACAAGGGATTGAACCCAGTGGCGCTAACCGTTGAGCCACATCCCCAGCCCTTTCTTTATATTTTATTTTAAGACAGGGTCTCACTGAGTTACTCGGGGTCTTACTAAGTTGCTGAGGCTGGCCTAGAACTTGTAATCCTCCTGCCCCAGCCTCCCAAGTCACTTGGATTAAAGGAGTACATCACCTCACCCAGCTTAATGCCACAGTGTTAAGGTTAGCCTAGGTCACAGTAGAATGGCTTTGAGTCTTTCTGGCAATGTCCCCAAACTGCAACCCTGATTGTACACTATGTCATGCTTCAGCTTGGAAACAAAGGTGTTTTCCCCTGTTGCTTTCTTGTGTTCATTATCAGAGTGATTGTGAAATCTGCCCAGTAGGTCCTGCACAGGGGCCATCAACAGATTACGTGGCATGCTAATGGAGTTGCAGAGATAATGAGTCAAGGACCCATGCAGAGGTGACTGAGGCACAAATAAAGGGTGTGCTCCTGACTGTGCAGCTCTCATAGAATTTAGACTTGACGAGTACCTCCAACTCAGGGTAAAGAACACCTTTATCAAACCTGCATGTTTTTCTCTTCATCCAAGCCCTCCTGAACTGTATTTCCCAAGGTGGGGAACTCTCCTCAGCCCATGTCTGCAGAGATTGACAAGTGTCACTGCATGAGTCAGGGAGGGATCTTGGGGCTGCAAGTGACAGAGTCCATCTGAGACTTGTTTAAAAGAGAAAAATGTTCATCAGTTCTACTGACAGAACTTGGGGTGGGATAATTTCAGGGATGAGTGAAAACAAAGTTTGAAAATCGTTCTTTCCCTTCCTCCTTTTCTTCTGTCTTTTCCTGGTTGCCTATCTGATTTTCTCTGTTCTTTATACTTTTGGATGGACCTCTCTGCTTAGTGAAAAGCGTGGCCATGTGGAGCTTCTCAAGTTCACCTATCCTAACTTCACAATCAGAAAGGGTTTTGGAATAGTTCCTCCTGTCTCCCGTGCGTCCTCTGAGACTCACGAGCTTCAGCTACATCCAGCGTTGGTACCACTGGGGCCACAGTGAAGTGGCCAGGAAGGAAAGACAGCCCCACCTGAGTGTTGTGGTTGGAATAGTGCAGTTCTTCACAGGGGAGAGGACATAGTGCTAAGGACCCTGGCTGATCAGGAATGAGTCCAAACATTAAAAATGAAGGCTTTCTCTAGAAACACAACATGAATCAGTTCTCTCTGTGTGAACCATATTTACGGACAGCTGTCACCTCCAACCACGTGGTGTGTTTCTGCAATCTCCAGGCCTCTTGTCTGTAAGTTACCTTTCATGCTGGCTCTCCGCTCTAACAGGACCCTCTGAGGCTTCTCCCTGCTTCCTCTTTTCTTTAGCCTCCTTGACCACCCTGCCATCCCACCTCAACGCTGCCATGCTGCCCTCTGAGTTCCCTTAATCATTGTTCACCTGGCCTGGCAGCCGCAGACCTGTCCCCCACTGTCACGTAGGAATGCAGTCCTTTCAGTAGAAAACAGGTTCGGGAACCTGATAGATCTGTTTTGATCCCAGTGTCTCTCCCACTGAGTGGAAGTGTCACCTTGAGAAATTGACTCAGCCTTTTGCCATGGTGTTGTAAGGATCAAGGACTGATCGCTCACAGTGCTGAGCCGCGGTCTGCGTGTATGGACCTGGGATAAACCGCTGCGGTGCTTACTGCTCGCATTGCTTTTATCCCAGTTTCTGGCATCCCACAGGAAAGCAACACGTGGCTAGAGACCTTTTCCTTCTCATGCTGTGCCCGTGGGAAAAAGACCAGCTTGCCTGTGTCCTGAGAGAGACAGCCTGAAGAGGGGACTTGACCAAGGGAGGCAAAGAACTGGATGTTGGGACTGACTTTCTTTCCTGCAGGCCTCAGATTTCAATCTCAGCGCTCAGGGCACTGTGAATAGAGCAGATTTTTAGCCAGTTGTCTTGAGGGAAATAAAAGCCCCATTATCTCTAGCCAGGGAATTGGGCCGAATGTGAATTCCATCCAGATTAGCTATTAAAGGCCCCAAAGGTAGAGATGATTCTACTCTGGGGGATCTGCTGAGAGTTCCAGCCCAACTCATGCAATCAATTGAAGAAAGATGCTTCTCATGTTCTGACCCTGGCTAAATGCCTTGGCCTTTGCAGCTCTCCAGGTGTTGACTCGACTACTTTTCCAGCACTAACTCCCCTTACTGTATTACATTCACCTTCTATCCATCCAGACCACATCCGTTCACCTTTCCTGAAGCCTGCTGCATGGATAAGCTCTGCCGAGCATGGGTCACATCATTGCCCAAGAAAGTGAACCGCTCCAAACTAAATCCTAGCCACCTTTACTATCTTAGACATCTGTCCATTCATCAAACAAGGTTGTATTTCAGGCACTGGGAACACAGAGGTAAACAAGACCAAGATCCTAGCCTCATGGAATTCACAAACCAGTGTAAGAACCAGACACATGAATACTTCAATGCCAGGTGTGTCAGACATTGCACTGAAAATTAAAGCAAAGTGAGGAAATTATGTTGATAGTAGGAATGGCAGAGCTCAACTATATTTAATACACTCGTGCTTCATAGGATCTCCTTAATAATCAGGAGGAATAGGGCTGGAGCGGTGGCTCGGCGGTTACAGTGCTTGCCTGGCTTGTGCGAGTACACGAGTTCAAACCCCAGCACCATGTACCCAGCGAAGTCTTGGAGCAATGAAAGCCGCATGAAAAATTAAATTAAGAAAATGTTTCTCTCTTTCTATTTCTCTCTCACATTGTCTCTCTCTCTTTAAAAAAAATAATTGGGAGGAATAGGAAAGGGAAGGCCATTTGGTCTAGAACAACTCCCAATTTAGCTATCTATTTGACAACGTCTCTGCACGGTGACAATCTGTAGAGGCAACACAGCATCGCTCTCGGGAACCTGAGCCATGCAGCTGGATTGGCCTGGATGTGAATTCCAGCTTAACCACTCACCACCTGTTTCACCTTGATTGAGTTACTGGGCATTTCAGAGACTTAAGATTCCTCATCTGCGACATGGCAATAAAATACAGCAATCCTCTAGGGCAGTTTCAAGGGTTAAGCGGAGTTATACACCCAGCTATTCCAGCAGAACCTGGCACACTGTAAATGCCAAATGTGTGCTGCTTGCTACTATCCTTACTACTCTGGGGTTATCACAAACAATAAATGAGATAGAGATGTGGCATGGTGCCTGGCGTCACCATCACCACCACCACCCTGATGCTACGGTAACTGTTATTTATTAAATTGTTATTTCTTTTTTTTTTTTTGAGAGAAGGACAGTGAGAGAGAGAGGGGATCAATTTTTATTGAGTTCTTCACATGGCTTTCGTTGCTCCGACACTCCGTTGTGTACGTGGGTGCTGAGGTTTGAACTCGTGGACTTGCGCATGCCGGGCAAGTGCTGTAACCGCAGAGCCACCGCTCCAGCCCTTAAATTGTTATTTCTATCTAGTGACAAAGAAGTTTAACATGGGAAGTTCAATCTTATGTGTAAGAACATTTCCTTTTTTGTCTGTTGTTCGCTAACTATACCTTCCTGTTGAAATCAAGTGTACCTTGTATATACGTGGAACTCAAGGTCCTCTTTCTGACCTCTGAGCGCAGATGGCCCTCCCTGTCCATGACAGCCCGTGGTCCATGTCCTCCTCTGAGCTCTTCAGGCCAGTTCTGTTAAAATCACTCACGTGACACTCACCACTTGTTCGGTTAGCTCTTGTCTTGTTAGGTCATTATTTAGTTCAAACCACACCCAGAACATAAGTACCCTAAGGCAGGAATATTTTCCTACCTTATTTTTTAATCACCCCCTGAATGGATCTCTGTCTTTGTGTCTCTCTTTCTGTCTCATCGCACCCCTACACAGTACAGGTCAACATTTGTCCACATGATGTTACTGAGTGGCCTTAAGGCCGCAGACCACTACAAACAACCAGGTTGGGTGAAATGGGAACCCACCTCCTTGTGTTTTGTTGGATTTTTTTCATTAAATCGGCTTCTGCCACTTGCAAGTAAAAGTTGGGTCTTTTTTTTTAAGCATTCCTGCTGACTCACAAGTTTGCTCATCATATTTCTCCTCTTATTTACAACTCTACAGTCCGTACTGTATTAAATGAGGCAAGTTTATGGCCTAAGAGAAGAGGAGAAAAGTAGCAGTTGAATTCCCACAATCATGTACCTTTCTATGTCCTTTGCTTGTGAAGTTGTCTTTCGCCAGCCACAGATGACATATTGAAGAACAGGCCCACTAGCTCACCTGCACTGTTTTCCTAAGGAGCAGAGCTGGCCACCTTCATTAAACTTTTACTTTGTCATTTTACACGCTTCCACATTTATACCTCATGCACGTGATACCATTTAGTCTTCTCAATCGCTCTGTGGATTTGGAGCAATTATCATTCCCACTTTAGGAATAATAAAACAGGCTCAGAGAGATAAAGAATCTCAATCTGAGACTGGGTTTCTTAACTACACCCTGTACAGTTTCATAAGGACTAGCATTCAGATGCTTCTTCGGTGACTTTTCTGTGTAATGCAGCTATTTATTTATATATGGTACCAAATAGAAAGTAAATGACTGTTAGCAGGCTAGATGGAGAAGACTTTGGTAGATTTCTTTCATTTATTCCATTAATGACAAATTTCAGTTTTATATGTTCTTGCTTTAAGTAAACATTATGCTCCCAAATTTATGTTCCTAAGAGAAGTTAGGATGAATATACTTATTTTTGCAGGATTAATCATAGAGTTCCCTTGATACAACACATTCTCCCCTATGTTTTGATTTTTCAATTTGACTTATAAAAATTAATTATGTACCCCAATTTTCAAGTGCATAGCTATTGCACAAAATATGACACATGTGTCATCTCACTAGCTAAAAACATCAAATACGTGACTCATTTCTTGCTGAAGTCCCTGTACTACAGCAGTGTTTTGCTTCCTGTAGAACTCGGTGTGATCTGTCTTCTGCTTTCCGCAAGCACCCTCTTGACCCACCCTGGTGCTTGCTGATCTTATCTGCAGCTGCTCTCTCTCTTGCATACTCCTCCCAGCTACCTGCGATTGCAGTCATTCACAGGGACAGTGTGCTGTGCATGGTCACAGGGAGCCGCCACCCTTGCCCTCAAGGAACTTCCCATTTAACTGGGTGGCAGGATTGCACACCGGCTCACAGGAAATCTTGGAGCTACTTGGTGATGCTGTTGATAAATGGGCAGGTCTTAACCCAGAACTCAGTGGACTACTTAGAGGAAGTGTGGGGCTTACTCTGGACTGGTTTCAGTGGGCGGAGTGAAGGGATGGGGTTCTTTCCTGGTTTGGGAGATGGAGGTGGCTGGAAGACCTAAAGCAGTGTAAAGGAAGAGAGCTTTTTCAAGTTGTTTACTGATACCTGCCATGTTCCAGACGATCTTGAATGTGTGATGCTGGGTAGAGCCTAGTTTGTGGTGCAGCTGGTCTGATAATACCATTTTTCCTTTGCTGTATGAGAGATGTGTTTCAGAAAGGTGGTTTGCCTAGTTTCTTTAGGAGTGACAGGGGAGCCTTCTGTTCCCCCACTGCCACTGACTGTTCATGCAGAACTCCAAAATACCCCCGTGTCATCAGATTCAGTGACTCTAAAAGAAGATTTTTGGAAAGGAGCACATGTTGTTTTATTTCTTTTCTACAGTAGTAATAATTGTTAAGAGGACGGTCAAGGATGGTATTTCCATTCTACTGAAGAGAAAATTAACATTTATGTGCTAAGACATGTGATTTTTAAAATATAATGATGAAGTAATTTATATGTAAATTACATAGAACTATATATAGTTATATATATATATACATGTTTAGCATATATAGTGTATACATATATGTATACATATATATATGTATAGTATATATATATATATATGTATATATATATATATATATATAGTGTGTGCGTGTGTGTGTGTATGCTAGCTCTGGTGTCTGGTGTTTCTGGAAGTTTTAACCTAACCAAGTTACCTGACTTGGGATCAAATTGGATTTTTCATTACCTTTTAGTCTAATGAACCATGTAAACCTGTCCTTCTATTAAGCATGGCTCTGCTAATTATCTCTTTAAATTTTTTTCTCTATTTATCTCACTGTGTATATCATTTTTTTTAGGAGGACAGTGGGAGAGAGAGAAAGAGAATCAATTTTTATTGAGTTTTTCACATGGCTTTTGCTGCTCTGACACTTAGGCATGTACATGGGTGCTGGGGTTTGAACCCGTGTACTTGCACATGCCAGGCAAGCGCTGTAACCGCAGAGCCACTGCTCCAGCCCCTGTGTATATCATTTTTAATGAGATGAATCAGTGTTTAGGGGAGGTTTATGGGCAAGAAAAAGAGTAATACCATCACCAACAACTCCTACCGGGTCGCAATGCCAAGGCTGCCTGCAGCATTTTAGGTGACGTGCTGAGCTGTGGGCTGAGGGGCACTGTGTGTGGCCACCCGCTTTAAACTAGAACAAGGTGGACATCTGAGGATGACTTGGAAAGCTACCTGATGGCAATGTCTGGCATTTATTGGGTGCCCATCATGTACAGACGCTGTGCTCGGTCCCTCCATTTTTTCCCCTTATAGGCCTCATGCTATCATTGTCCCCATTCTGCAGGAAAAGCAATGGAAGCTGTAGAGGTTAAGTGGGTGGCTCAGGGTGCAGTAACTAGTAATTGATGGAGCTGCTGAATGGGAAGGGGTTTTTTTTTTTTAAATCAATGAGTTCACTGGAAGGAAGCTTCAGTGATAAGCTAAATGTGTAAGAGTAAAGAAAAATTAGGAGCCAGCTGTAAGACCAGAAGTTTTCTTCCAATGCCAATAACAATATTGTCACCATGGCAGGTGCAGTCATGATCCTGGGTATGGACTTCTTACACATAAGATGTAACTTTAAAAGTTTAAGTTGTAAGAATGTCTGAATGTGCAGTAATAAAGCGAAGTGGAAGTAATCATGTACAAGAAGTGACTTCAGAGGCATAAAACCTTTTCATCCAATTTGATCTCCTCTATATGTCAGAAGGTTCTTCATTAGTGATTAATCTCCTTGCATAGTTTTTCTGAGTGTCAGCATGGGCAACACATCCAGCAACCACCAGAAAGGATGGAAACTCATTCCCTTACTTCTTCCCCTGAGATAACCTAGCGTTCTCATTCAGCCCTTTTCTTATAAATTCTATCTCATTTCATCATCTCCTCCAGCACAACTTCTCCCTTCTGTGGCTGACTGCCACCTTGCTCTCTAGAGCTGACGGTGAGCAATAGTGGGTGAGTTATCAGGTGGAATCCTTTAGCCGTGGATAATGTGATTCCTCTTCTTAGAAAACTGTGTCATAATGCTTTAGCATCACACTGATTCTGCGAGTTTTCCATGTCTGAATTTGTTGTACGTTGGGGGAGAGGGATGTCTTTTAAATTCATCAGGAGACTTTCCCCATACTTAAATCAGAATTCCCTTTCTTATACATAAACTTGGCTCTGCTTGGGGAATTGAAGCTGGTCTTTCATTTTCCACCTGGCACCTTGTGACAGATGGAAGTGTCCCTTCCTCTTCTCTTCCTTATCGCTCAGCATCCTTCTTCACTGAACAGATGAGCATTCGTGACCCTTACTGAGTCAATTCCACTTAAACAGAAAGCCAGATACACCCCTCTGTGTTCAATTATGTGATAATCAATTCCTTTTTTTATAGCATCTTTCTTCCAAGAGTCAGAGATCATTTTAAGAACTGTATTGGCAACACTATTACAAGTCAGAGCACAGTGACCTGCATCTAAGGACAGCCATTTGGCAGAGAATGAATATGAAAAGATGAGATTGATTTTGATAAATGAATGATAAGCACTGTATGTTATCTAATTGAGTGACATCTAGAGAAGCCAGCTCAACAAATGTATCACTAAAGGTATTCCAGGCAAGCCGTTTGGCGTCAGGACATTTAGAAGTCAGCAACTTAGTTCACATTGTGTACATTTCATACAGCTCTACTGAATGCTAATTAGTTATATAGATGTATTATTTCAAAACATTTGTTGAGCTTTGCAATGTGCCTGGAAATGCTACTAAAGAATACAGTACACGATGGATAGACCACGGTGCTTGCTTTCCAGAAGTGTTCATGAAGACACATGAGACAAACACAGTAAAGATAATCAGGAGATCCGGAAGACAAATGAGTCCAGTGAAGATGAAATCGACAGAGCAGAGGTTGCAAGCTGGCATGTTTATAATGGTCTGCTCAGAGTTAAATTTTTTTTCTTCTGAGGCAATATTGAAAAATTGGGAGATTTTTCAGTCTCTGCCCCATGTGCATGCCTGTATGCACACATTCACACACACACACACACACACACACACACACACACACACACACCTTAGATCTCCAGATTCTTATGAATAACTCAACTCTGATCATCTTAGCTCCTTGGTTCCCATCATAACGACTAGTGGAGGCTAAAGCCATTTGGAGCTGTGGGTCTCCACTGAGCACAGCTTCCACCTCCTGTGTAAGGCGGACAATTTCACTCACACACAGCAATCCTCTCTTGCATGTCACCTTGCCTCTCTAAGCATTTGATCTTGAAAGTGCCATAGAAGAGTGCAGGGGGAATAAAGAAAGGAGATGTCAGCTCTATTTTGAGAGGTGTCAGAAACAGAAAAGGAATAACTCTTGAGTGTTGTTAAAAGTTGAAATGTTAATTAGGCGGCAAGTGATGGACGGACATGTCATGCAAAGGGGATTAGAAAAGGAAAGGTAAGCAAATTCGTGAACAGTTAACAGATCCGAGGTTCCTTGTTGGAAGCATAATGCTGGGGAAGGACTGGAGAGCGAGGGAAAGGCCAGATCATGGGGACTCTTGCTTGGCAAGCTAAGGAGTTGGTGCACATTTACTTTTATTTTATTTAGTTTCCCTCTGCAACAGCCTCTACCCAAAGACACTAACGCAATGAATTACAGTGCTAAAAGATGATTAAAAGGTAAATATTTAGTTATGAAGCCCAGAAACCTGAGCCCATCCTGGCCTTTTTTGTCTGTATCGGGTCCTGCGATCACCTTCTCAATATTCTTGATCTCCATCTCTTCCCATCTTCATTGTGTAGTACTCTTTCTCTCTCTTGCTCACTGACTTCTTCCCAGGCACTCCCCCAGTTCCTAGGTGTGTTTCTTCTCGACTCAGCCCTTCCTTCATGCTGTCTGGCTGCCTGTAGAAGCCCTTGTTTATGCTTCTGGTCCGCCTGGACTGTTACCTGGCCCAGCTACTGCCAGGTCCCCTTAGACAAGGTTAGGTCTCCCTAAACATGCCCTCACGACATTCTCAAGCTTCTCTCTCTAGAACATGACAGTCTAATTGCGTGTGCGATTATCTGCGCACTGGCTCTAACCCTCATTCAACTCTAAGTCCCCACAGAGCAGGGATGGGATAGTGGCTGGCTTGCCACTGCCTTACTCTGCCCCATCAGGCAGCACGCTGAAGAAGTCACCTTGTAACATGTAGCATATCCCATATTGTAGTGTTACCTATGAAAATTCACTTCCAAAACCCACTTCACACAGTGGTGATAAAGTAATAATCCCCACCGTATTATCACCGATTAGTAATAACAGAGTGACCGCCTGTGTGGCCAAAGTCACCTTATAGTCTTATTTAAATTCTACATGTTGGAGACTCTTGGTGTGCTTGGGAACGTTTGAGGAGCTGGTCTCTGCGTTTGTGGGGTGCATATGGATGAATACATAAATGATGGAGGCCAGAAAAGGATGAAAAGCAAGGAAAGAAGGCAGGGAAGAGAGGGATGGGGGAGGAAGGAGAGAAAAAAAGTAATATAATTAATGTAAGCAATGGAATGATTTGTTTTTTGTAGGAATGCTGACCTTTGTAAACCCAACTGAGCTTATAAATACTTCTTCATAATTAAAATAGTCATGCCATATGATTGGAAAAAATTGAAAGTAGAAATTTTGTTCATATCCCATGATTCCTAGAAATCTTTAAAACTTGGAAAGAACTATGTGATAGCCTTGATTCAAAGACTTGGGCTGTGTGTTCACATGAAGGAGAAATAGTCTAGATTCGTGGGGAGTTAGGTGGTACACAAGCGAGCACTTAGCAGGAGGGCTCCACGGACAGCACAGACCCTCCATATCATATTTTAGGCCAACTCCAGTGCTGCCCTTGCTGAGCCACACCCAGACTTTCAGTACAAATATGAAGACAAGAAATATTTGGCTTCTAACTTCCTCTAAGTCTGTTTAAGTTTCCTTCTTTGCAAACCTTCATCAACATGTGTTCATAAGACTTTCACAAGAACCGAGAAGCTCAACAGGCGACCACAGAGACGGTCTCTTTCCAGCACACAGGCAACAAACCACAAGGTACTACCACCAGGGAAATGGAATAGAATACACTGCGTAGATACATTAAGGGGCTAGAGTGGCTCATGTAGAATGTATTGATCCAGCTCCGAGACATGAAGATAATCAATGCATTTAAGTAGACTTCTTAAAAATGAGTTGGCTTCTCAGTAAGCAGTTTGGGCAATGCTTAGCATATATTGAAAGGAATAATTTAAGACTTAAGCTTGATCACAACTGGGTTCTACAAACATACAAGAGGAAAGAGAATGCTTTCCCTTTCTCTTGACTCCTTCTTGCAGCAAGTGGACCATTAGAAGTTTCGCCCAAGCAGTTAAAGAGTTGGGCAAAACAGTTGGGAAAACTAGCTAGAAATAGATGATAGCCCAGACCTCCTAACTAATCCTCTAAGACTGTCCTCTGCGTCAGTGTTTGAAACATCAGGCAAGTTTAAAGGTTATAATTATAACCAGCGTTAGACATAATTATTTTAATAATTTATAGTATTGCTAGCTAGCCTTTATTAGTTCCATAGTAGGTACCAGGTACCAACCATACTACCTATAACATAAATTATTGCTAATAATTACCAAAATCACATTAAGGTTGATAGTATTATCTTTCTCTTTTATAAAGGAGTAAATTTAGACTCAGACAGGTGAAATGACTTCCTCAGTGTCCAGCATTGTGAAGTTGCATGACCGGAACATAAATGTTTGCATCTCCCTGGTTCCAAAGTCTAGACTGTTTCCACCACAGCATGCTGAATGAAGCCAGAATTTTTCCCTACGCAATGAAACAGGGATACATTGGTGCCATTTCAGTCTTTTGCCAGGATCTGACATATTAACCACATTACCCCTGGAAGAAATTTCCATTTTTTTATCTGGCTTTGGAAAAAGCAAAGTAAACCGCAACCTAATGCATCCCCCGTCCCCTGCTGTGGGCATCTCCACAGTGGCCCTGTGGAGGCAGAGGCCCCCGTCCATGAATCTGGCTGTCCCAGGCAGCAGAGTGCTTCACCATCTCCTCCGTCTCCTCTTCACAATCACCACATGTGCCAGATGCTTCAGAAAACAGATCCTTTGTATTGAATTTCCAGACCACGATTCCCAGACTACGGAAGGATGAGGACCAAATTTTTTGTATTCTGTCATCTCTATTTATATGGATAGAGATATTTTTAGAGCAGGTTTAAAAATACGGGGAAAAACCACCTCCAAACAACTTCCTGATCTAATAGAGAGGATGCAGGAGTCTTTGCCATCAGGAGAGTGGAAAGGATGTCAGCTGTTGCTACGACAGAGCTTGTTTTGAGTCGTTGACTGTAGTTCATCTGAGAGGATGCCCAGTTGTACAGGGAAAGGGGGTCGAAAGGTCTGGGTTGTTTAGGAAGCTGACAGTGATTCTTTAGAGGTACCAAGCAGTCAAAACTCATCAAACACAAAATGGTTAGCAATTTATAAAGTGTATTTCCTATGGAGAAAGAATAGAGCAAGAAAGAGGAAAAAGAGGCAGCCACATTTAAAATTGAGTGCTTTGTTCTGGATTAGTTCATTTGTATGTGTTCATATGTGTGAATGGGTATGCCTATTTTTAAAATAAAAGTAAGACCATATTACATATCCTATGTTCTCATCTGCCTTTCTTTCTACTTGAAAATACACTGTGGACATCTTTCTCTGGGTAAAAAAATGTTCACTGTTGCCAAGTATTCCTTGAATAGATCTGCAATAGTTAATGGCTGTGTAAATTGCTTTCTACTTACCAATTGCAAACTATTCATGACATTTCCATAACTAAATATTGTCCAATACGTTCTCATTTCCTTAGGATAAATGAATAAAAATGACATTAATGGAATAAAAGTTCTGCACCTATTCAAAATGATTAAACAGTATCCAAGAAAAGTGTTTTCTGTCTATGGTATGAATACAGGAAATACCGTTTCTCCAGTCTTTGCTAATATTGAGTGCTTGTGATATTGAGTACTAAAAGGAAATTATTTTAGTAGCTGACTGTGAATTCATCTTAATATCATGAGCAATTAATCTTAAAGAAAGACCATAACTTCTGCTTAGAAGAACACATGTTTGGCTTTTTGTAGTTATGAAAGGCTAAATGGAGGGGGGTGGGGTTGTTGGCAGATTCTTTTCTATAAAGAATCAGATAAATATTTTAAGCTTTGTAGGACCTAACATCACTGTTGCAACTGCTCAGCTCTGCAGAGGCGTGAAACAACTGTAGATAATGGACAGGCCTGTGTTGCAATAAAACTTTATTCACTTACACAGGGGGATTGGTGGGGACTGAGCTAGTTTGTCAACTCCTGAGTTAGACCTTAGAGTATGGTCTTTAAGGACAAGATTGAGATGGAAACAGAGCAGTAGAGTCCTGCATGATGAAGTAACTCTTGGAAAGAGAGGTGTTAGTTAAAGGAGGTAAAACCTTGGGGGAGATGGGGAAGGATGTTGATTGGGGCGAGAGGAGGTGCCCAGTGTCATAGCAGCTAGCAGAACGAGGGAGAAAGGTACCGTTCCAAGGAGGAGTAGGTGAGAAAAAGAATACATCCTCAGAGGGTACTCTGGTGAATAAAGTGTGTAAGAATCAGGCTAGGGGAGGGAATCAAAGCAAACCATGACAGGAGAATGTAATTCTGTTTCTCTCTTAAAATCTTCAGCACTCACAGGGCAATCATGGAATTTTCTCAGTTTGGGGGCTGCATCAGGAAAGGACCTGGAGGAAAAAGATGGAATGCAGAAGTAAAGACATGGATTGGGTTAAGGGAACCAATGGAGATGGTGATGGACCCAGCAATAATGAGGAGCCATCAGCACCCCAGGCTTGAGGACCAAATTTTGGAAGGGAGGGAACTGAATCATCAGAGCCTGGCATAAGCTAGAGTCTTGGAAGTATGACTCCTGCTAATGGTTGTAGCTCTGACAGACAAAGACCAGAAAGGACACCTAGGTGGGCAGGACTGCTAACTTCATAGCTCTGGCCTCTTTCTTCCCACATTTGTTCTCCTTCCTGTAGTTCCAATGACTGGACCAAGTGGAGTTGAGAGGGCAGCTGAGGATGGGCGTTGGAACCACCAAGATCAGTCTTCCAGGATACCAGGAAGAGCAGAGTGAATTTCAAAATGTGGAGCTGTAATGGAGAATAGTGAACTATTTTGTTTGGATAATAAATAGAGTACATCATCAGAAATCTGTGGAACTTGAGATATTAGTGCATAAAAATCTGTCAAATTATGCATGGCAATGCTAGTAGGACCACTGGATGTGGAAGGAGGGGACATTAGTTACATATGTGGTTTACAGTTGCTGCTTGCTTTGTAATGTTTTAGGAGTCTGATATATTCCTTAAATTAATCTCCCTGTAGAATTTATGAAAGCTTTCTTTTTCTGGAAAAAAACTACTGACACTAAAAATAATGAACAATAAAATAAGATATTTAAAAATAAGGAAACACCGTGCCCATTGAGTTCCTCTGCAATTATAGGCATATATTATATTTACTGGTAAGAATGGAGATGACTTTATGCCACATCAGACCTACTAAGAGTAACTGGAGAGTGTCTGTTTGTGTTCTGAAGGAGTGAAAATAATCTATCTTCTACAGATGAGTCAGCTTCCAGGATTGGTAGAGGGGCTAAGACAAATGAAAGCACCCAGTCTTCTTTTAGTGAAGGTTAAGGAATCTTAGCTCATTTTTCTACCTCAGGAAATTGCATTATTAGCATGGATCTCCATTTGCTTAAATGGACCTATTAGCTCTTAGAGAGAAGTGCAAGACACTAGTTAATTTTTAGTGTGGGAGAGATGACTGCATCTTCTTCAAAGCTTGGCTTAATCAGCTTCTCTTCCTAATGAAAACTGGGAAAAAAATAGACATCAAAAAAAAATTTCCCCATCCCTTTAGCTTCTTGTACGAGGGAGTCTTGGACAAAAAATAAAAGTTTCCTTAAAGACATGACTTTTTTATTGGACACTGGAGTGTGACAGTTGTGTACTCTGTACTTTAGTTTGCAATATACATGTTTAAGAATAGGTTTAGGCTATTCCTGTTCCACCTGCCAACAAAGTAAGGATGTCACTGATAAAAGCCCCACACCTCTAAAAACACCTTGGTCCTTAGACTACGTGCTGTTTATTTCATGTTTTATTCATTGGTTTAAAGGGTTCTAATCTTATCAAAAGGTAGAGAATTACTACTTCTATTTTTGCCACAAATCAAACTCCATTAGATTTTCAACTTTCTTGGCTGACACAGTCCTTTATACACAGGTCTTCCTGTGACCCCTCACCCAACTTTCCATCAGAATGGGCTGATTACTCCCATCTGCATACAGATATTGCTTAATAAGGGCGCTGCTGGCCAGGCACCAGGAACTCCAATCAAGAGACAAGGAAAAGGGTGTCAAACATGTTTTTTTAATTACTTCAGGGTTACATGCAATTTCCAGACTCCGGATGATAATGAAACACAGTCAGCCACTCTTTAAGATCTGTGTCCTTTGTCAACGGAGCTTCATTGGGATTGCCCTCACATACTTTGTTCCTGCTAATCAGAGGTTTCCTTGTGGAACAATTTAGCAACAAGATTATCATAAAGAATCTCTGCTTCCATAGTAGTAGCTGTCTTGGAACACAGGAATGTAAGAGGAGGATGCCAATCATGCTGGCCTTACCACTCACAAGAGGAAAGCAGATCTATTAACTTATATCAGAGTTACATTCCTGGAATGGCCTGAAACCCACCAGACAAGGAGGAATGCTATAGACTTCACCTAGCTGCAAGTACAGATAGGATATTAAAAGTTACCTAAAGGAAAAATGGCTCTATTGTCCAAACATCTGCCTGTAGAATTTTCTTTTGACCTTTCCTTTAGGAGTTCTGCTATTCTCAGGATTTGGATGTGCTTTAGAATTTAGGGATTTTTCACTAAAAAAAAAAAAAAAAAAAAAACATGCAAAACATTTTGAGAAATTCCCCAGCAATAATTTTGGCCCTTTAGGAGTATTGTCTTATATTTTGGAGCTAAATGTGAGCCCCCAACACACACACAAGGTGGACTTTTATCCATGTGCAGCAAAGTAATTCTGCAGCTTGAGAGGGCACACGCTTAAGGGTCTCCTCTACCCTGATAAGTAACAATTGATTATAAAGCAAAAATAAAAAGCTTTTAGTCATTTTACTGTAAAACACTTTAGTCACAGCCTTTTTTTGTAGTTGAAGCATAAAATATGAAGTCAACGTCAGGGGACGGAAGGCGTAAAACATGACTTGCTATACTGAACGAACCCACCTCGGGACGTTTGGGACGTGCTTACCCGAGGTTTTCTGTGGGTGTGAAGAAGGTTCAGCATCCTCTCTCTGCCACCATCATCTTACCCCAAATGCTTTGTTTTGCATTTGCTCTCAGGGAAGTGGTAGCCCCTTTGGTGACTTCCTCGGGGCCTCAAGAGAGCTTCCTGTAGTTCACTCCCACCTCTCTTTACAAATTCTTTTGAATGTCTTTTGCTCACTTGGAAATATCTGTACATTCTTTCTTTCTAATCATTTTTAAAAATATAAATTGAGATGTGGCTATGACTCATCCCCAAGGACAGTTGTGTGTTTCACCTGTCCCTCCCTCCACCCCAAGGTATGTGTCCTGTGTGACTCTGTCCTCCTCCCTCCTTCTGCAGGGCTCACAGAGAGCCCTGACTTGATTTTCAGAAATCAATGCTGTGTTTAATGCCTTCTCTGACTTCTGTGTAGAGTTCCCTAACTAAAAAAATGCCTGTCCATCTGATAATTTCTGAGAAAAGGAAGGAAATTTCCTAGACCATGATGCAAACCCGTTATTCCCGTCTGTGAGGGTATCATTGAAAACTCTAGAAGGAACAGTTAATGAATCAGTACCCCTGTGGTTTGAAGTGATTAACCAATGTCCAAAAGTTGGAAAACTCCTGCATTCAACTACAGCAGGAAGCTCTCAGTCTCCCAGAGGCTCAGCTCAACATTCCATGGAAAATAAGTTGCTTGGGGTGCATGTGCCAGTCATTCAACTGGTGACATCCTCTGGTCAGGTGAGCTGGTCACCTCCCTCAGTAACTTATCCCTTCCTCAGTAATCCTGGTTTGGTACACTCTTCCTGACACTTAAGGAAAATCCTTTTTATTGCTTTTCAAATCACTGGAACATATAATGTGCAGGGAAGGCAGGAAATTGTTTTTATAAGCCAGTAGCCACAAATTGGTAGCCAGTGCTTTCCTTGGCTCTCCGAGGACTTGATTTCTGCTTTTTATTTTCTTCTTCCAGGGAGAGAGAGAGAAAGAGATAATCAATTTTATTTAGTTTTTCATGTGGCTTTCGTTGCTCTGACACTTCATTGCGTACGTGGTGCTGGGGTTTGAACTGCGTCCTCGCACATGCCAGGCAAGCGCCGCAACAGTTGAGCTCCTGCTCTGGCCCCAATTTCTGCTCTTTGAAGGACTTTGGTTCTCTGGTTTCCACAGGCCCTGTCCCTCTTCCCATTGTTTTTCATCCAGCCCATTCGTAGCTATATTCTACCTGCTCAGGTCCTGGGAACGTTAGACTTGTAACTAATTCTTTAAACTCTTACTTCCTCTACATGTTGTGTTGTTGTTGTTGTTGTTGTTGTTGTTTTTAAAGAGAGAGGGAGAGAGAGAGAGAGAGAGAGAGAGAAAGAGAATCATGTGGCTTTCATTGCTCTGACACTTCGTTGTGCATGTGGGTGCTGGGGTTTGAACCCGCATCCTTGCGCATGCCAGGCAAGCGCCATAACCGCCAAGCCACCACTCCAGTCCCTCTACATGGTTTTTAAGAAACTGTATTTATGTGGGAGCCATCACATCCCTTACAGGTCCTCCACCTCAACCTTGACCCTGCAGTATTTGGGGGGAATGGAGTTGTAAGCTTTGCAGATCAGATCATGTGCATTATTTCTTTTTCTTTTCTTTTCTTTTTTTTTTTTTTTTTTGGTACTGGAGATTGAACCCAGGGGTGCTTAGCCACTGAGCCACATCGGCAGCCCTTTTTAAAATTATGCTTTCTTTTCAGACAGGGTCATGCTAACTTGCACAGGGCCTCGCTAAGTTGCTGAGGCTGGCTTTGGATTTGCAGTCCTCCTGCCTCAGCCTCTTGAGCTGCTGGGATTATAGGCCTGCACCACCAAGCTCAGCTCAAATGCCTTCTTGATGGCATATCCTTCCTCCTCCTCACCCTTTTCCTCCTCTTTTCACTGCTTCTTTTTCTCCTTTGGCAACCTCTAGGAATGTAAAAACTGTTAGCGTATGGGTCATACACACTCAGGTCAAAAGGCAGATTTGCCCAGCCAGATTGGCTGTACTTTGCTGACCACTGATATAACAGAGTGAAAGTGGAGAAGATGCTTGGGTTGATGTTTTTTAAAAATTGGGAGGTAGGGTAAGACTCCATACCACTGATCATTTGATCTAAGTGTCAGTGCACAGGACATGAATTAAATGAACTTACGCATTTTAAATAAAAGGAAATAAATCCAGTGCCTTGTTGCAAGCAAACTTGGTAGACTTGACTGAGCACGTGGAACACGGTCATGCAAGGATCCTGCCTCCTCCTAACGGAAAGAAACTGTACAAAGTGGAGATGGAGATGAACACTGGGGAAATGCATGCTTGTGTGTGAACAGAGGCTGATGTGATGTTACTGTGCCCCGTGATTTGGGGTCCAGTCCTTGCTCTGCCACAGACAGCTGTGGTGTAACTAAGGCCCTGCTCTCCAAGCCTTAGTTTCCACATCTATAAAAAGGCAATTATAACCGAAACCAAAACTTCATATCGCTATGTGTGGATTAAGTGCATAAATACATTTAAAATACTTAAAATGTCTCTGGCACATGAGAAACGTTCCACAGCGATTAGTTATTATGATTATTTTCATATCATTACAAATTCAATTAAAGGAAGTGGATTTTCCTTCCTTTACGTTATAGAAGATGCAGAGGTGATGGAGGGGTGACCTGGGTCCTTTATTCTACATGACACATAAAATACGTCATGTGCCAAGTTCATGATCATGACGGCTTCATGGCTCAGGGATGGTGACCAGGGCAGAGGTGCTGTGAACTTCACCTCCTCTTCAGCCCTTTATCTAAGTGGGTCATCGCTTCCTTCCTTCCCTTCCAGCTTTTCCCATTTGACTAAAATAAAAGAATTCAAGTATCTTGCTTATAGCAAAGCAAATCACAGAATGGAAGTAGACAAATGCTTTCCTGTTCAATTTCTTTTCGGGCCCTTGATTGATTTCCCCAGGAATGAATTGGTTACTCCAGGAATACAGGGTCATGAATAAGTGCATCATTTTTATTCATGCCAGTTCCAACTGTTTCATTAATTTGCAATTTTAATAAGTCACATAACATTTATGATTCTCCACTTCCTCGCCAATAAAATAGGAGTAATAGCAACATTTCCCCATCTGGGCAGAAGGGAAAAATTTAAAGAATTAGAAAGCACTCGACAAGCCCAAGTACTTTGTAAATATTTAATACTTAGTAGTTGAGGTAAATGTCAGGAGGGTGTGGAACCAACATTGGTCTTTTTGTTATGACAGCTCTTTGAATGTGTTTAATTCCCCAATCCAAACGCTGGGGACCCTGAACTTTTCTGACCTGTTCTTTTCGTATTTTTTTTTCTTCCACTATGTCCAAATGTTTTCTATGCAACATCAAATAACAGTCCATTCTACTTCCTGCTTGAAAGCTTCATTAGGATCCCTGATGTGCAGCTTTCTACCTTGTGCTCCTAAATGTTTACGCAGGAAAGCTTAGGCTTCCTGGGAAATTCCCTTTTTAGACAAAAGTACCTGTTTGTGTTTGAGCTGGACTGAATGCCTTCATCCTGAAACAACCTCCGTTGTCAGGAGTCCTCTCTTCTCACTAGGTCAGCCTATTTCCACAGATAGGGTCAAGTAATTTCCTCCCAACTTCACAACCCTACGGGTGCTTGCAGCTGACCAGATTCTGCGTTTGCTCCTGGAGCAAGGTTTGCTGATTAATAGGCAGGGTACAGGCACATTGGATATAGAAACAGTTTAAAAGGAGATTGTATTAAAAATACCTTTATGTGGTGCATGAGTTCTCTCCAGGTTCTCTTTTCTCTAGACATTAGAAGAGTTTTTCGATAAACACTTGTCTGGACAGTTTCACAGGGCAGATTTACCACGCTGTAACACCAAGTTCCCATTATTCATCGTTGTGCCCACGTCTCACTACCTTAGCTGCCAAAACACAAACAATTCTTCCAACCAGTGATCTGCTGTGCAGTCTAGTTTATTCCTAAACTGCAGAAGTGGCTGGTGAGCAAAGTCTTTTATTGATTTCTTTATTGGAACAGAACAGAATAGGTTCTGGAATTCCTGAAGCTGCTATGTGTTTGGTCAAATATCAAAGAAACAAATACCGTATCATTTTTTGCTTAAAAACAAGCAAAAACCTTCATGATGATATACTGATCAGATACTGGTCTATACTTGTATTGAGCTTTGGAATTTGTTTTGGACTTTGAGTACATTATCTTCTCATCTTTATGGTACTAGTTTTAGAGGCTTTTGGTTGATGGCATCCAATGATAGTTCTAAAGGATAGAAGTGGAGTTAACGATTGGGAGTTACAGGCAGGAGTATTTCTGTTATATTAAGATGGAGTCGAAGAGAAGGGCTGGGTAAAGACAGGAGTAAAGATGTCAGTCACTTTCCTCAAAGATTTCCTTTCCACCTCTAAAAAGGTGACTTACTTTTGTATCTAAATAATGAGGATAATAACAGTCTTTATCCTCTCTGTGTCACGGTGTTGTAGATCACCTACCTTAGATGCTACGTGAAATTACTAGTTCATCCAAAAAGTACTTTAGAGGTTCTAGGGGGTATTATTGCTTATACTATTATGATTCATGAATAGTTGGTGGTTTAGTCCATTCAGGCCACTGTAACAAAAAATACCCCAAACTGGTTAGCTTATAAACAGCAAGGTTTATTGCATACAGTCCTAGAGGCTGGGAAGTCTAAGATCAAAGCGTGAGGGCTCATTTATGGTTCATAGCTGGTTCCTCTTTGCTGTGTCCTCATCTAGCAGAGGAAGCAGGGGATCATTCTCAGGCCTTGTGTAAGAGCATTAATCCCACTTTGAAGACTGGCTCCAAGATCTCATCACCTCCCAAAGGCTCCCACCTCCTAATGCCATCCCTTTGGGAGTTATGATTTCAATATATAAATCTCTGGGGGACACAAATGCTCAAACCCTAGAAGTTGCTTCATTCTCTGACCCCTGGTTCTGTAGTTTCCAGGTAGCACAGTAACGCCATGGAATCTATTGACACTCAGCTGAGTGGGGTCAGCTGCAGATGTGGAACCTTCTCAGGAGACCTAGTAGGAATGAAAAGTGGGATTCCATTTGAGAAGTTATTGAGGAAAGTTCTGAATGGGAACAAGATGGAAATGAGGACAGCATGGCCAGGACAGTGCGCAGTGGGCAGAAGCCGACCTTCATGTAGAGCCCTTGGCCACAGCTGTCAGCAGCTGCTCTGCCCCATCTGACATCTGAATGTTAATATCTTCCACGACTCTGCATAGAGCTTGTGATTAGTTCTGCCTGTGTTTTTTCTGGTTTTCATTTCTTCTCTCAAAAAATTTACTACTTTATAAAATGTAATATCAGAGTTGGACCCAAACAGCTTTTGCTTCTTTTCTTAGAAAGTGGTAGTAGAACTGCACTACACACATCATAGGATTAAACGAATGTGTGACTGTCAGTTCTTTGAAGCTTCACGCTTGACAATGTATTTTTCCAATCATTATTTATTTAGAGCATGAACTCTGTGAAGCAGGCATCCCCAGTATCTGGGGGGAAATGAAGGTGGTCATGCATACCTGCCTCACAAGATTTAGAGGATTAAATGAAGCAACAGTTGTGAAGGATCTTGCACAGTCCCCTGGCACACAGGACACTCATTTCTGATTTTTGTCTTTTCATGGATAAAGAAGCAAATTCACAAGGTATGGAATGTATTCAACGTCACTGAGCAATTTGAAGGCAGACTATAACTCTGCCATGCTAAGCTGTTGATGAACATGCTACTTGAAAATAAATTTAAATTCTATATTATAAACAATTGAGAAAGAGAATAGGAGAGAGGGATTTTAAAAGATTAATGGATGAAGACACAGGTCAGAGGTCATGAATACCACACCCAGGTGTGGTTAAGAGATCATGTAAAATTGTATATGCTTAGGTATGGCTGTGTAATCCAAAGGGCTTATGGGAATGAAAGGCATTGAATTTTGCTCCAACTTCCAGCTTCTAAGGCACCTATGTTTTAGTCCTGCTTTTGCATATTGACAGGTGACAGACAGTCCCTGGGGAAGCCAGGGTAAGAGAAAGGCCTTCTGTGATAGAATCCACACTAGTTCACTGGAAGGTTTCTGTGAAGGCTTTTTGTATCTACTTTGCTTCTTGATCTCCCAACATACATCATGAAAATGTTATTTCCTGCAACAGAAATTTTTGGTGTCAAGAAAAACTAGCTCCCTATGGAATTCAGAGGAAAGGAGTTTCACGGTCCTTGGCTTGAGGCTTTTCTTTATGGCTCCCTAATATACTTTCAGCTTTCTTCTCTGACATCTGCCTGTGGCAAAGTCTTGTGATCATCCGAGATCTCTTTTAGAACTCTCCATCAGCTTTTGCCCTGGGCCTTAGCTATTTTATCTGCAATTCCCCACGATCCACCAGTCCTGGGGCTGCCTTCAGAAGAGTATGGTCAATAGGGATGGTGCCTGGGGAATGCTGGGATCCACCTTGGGACCCGCTTCAGTCTGCCTCTCCCTGACACTTGCTGCGTCTTCCTCCCTAGGAGAAGCCCAGAATGACTCATTTTCTCCCTTGTGTATTTGTTTACTGGAGTTGCCATAACAAAATACCATAGGCTTGGTGGCATAAACAACAGCAATGTATTTTCTTGTGGTTCTGGAGACTGGAAGTTCAAGATGAAGGTGTTGGCAGGTTTGCTTCTCCTGAATCCTCACTGCTTGGTTTGTAAAGGACGCCTTCCCCAGATATCTTCGCATGGCCTTTCTCTATGCACATGCATCCTTCATCTCTCTCTCTCTCTCTCTCTCTCTTTCTCTATCTATCTCTCTATCTCTCTCTCGCACACAGACACACACATACAACACACACACACAATAAAATAATAATATTTTTATTACAAGAACATAAAGCACTCAGATTACAGCCTACACCAATGTTCTTACTTAAACTTAGTCACCTCTTTAAAGAGCCTATCTACAAAAAAGTCACATTCTGAAGTATTGGAACTTGGAGATTCAATATATACATTTTAGGGTGACATAATTCAGCCCATAACACCTTCTCAAGTCATTAAATCTTCATGCCTGGCCTCCTTGGTTTTCTACTCCTTTGATTCTTGTGTTCGCCATTCTTCTGCCTCCTGACCCTGGAAGTTACCTCATGGAGGACTCTGGTCTTTTCCTCCAAGCCCCATGCCCATGCTCCTACAAAAGTGTGTGGACTGCCAAGGTGACTCTGGGATTTGTGGAGACTTTGCAGCACTGATGTCCTGTTGTCACATAGCCACAGATGCTGACTGGGGTTGACACTGTTCCACCAGAGCAGTAGCTCTTTCCTGAAGACACAGAATGGGAAGAATTGAGTTCTCTTTCTTAAATGTCCCTAAGACTGCTTCTCCTGACTCACTCTTTCTACTTTTTTCCCTCTTAGAACTTTACACATGCTCTTAGAAGCTGGTTTGAAAAACCATTGGGATGTGTTCAACTCCAAAGCTTCCCTATCTGCCTATGTGCAGTCTTCCTTTAATCATTTGGAAACTCGCAGAAATTTCCAGGCTGGGGGATTTGTTTCTCTACAGGTATTCCCAGAGCAAAAGGCTACCGTTGTTCAGTCTACTGCTGGTCATGTGAGCTGAATGGTCCGGTTATGCTCTTGTTGAAAGTTCCAACAACCTGTAGGCAAACAGTATAGGGGTATCCCTTTCTGTGGGGTAATTCTGACTTGAACCCTGGAATTGCTGCCTACTTGTTTGATAATCCAGGAACACTATTAGCACTATTTCCCATAGGCCTCAGAGAGTTCATCTAAAGTGGTGATTAGGAGAGCATGAGAGTAACTACTTCTCTTGTCACAGATGTTAAATAAAGTAACATAAAGCCTGGCACATAGCAAGTGCTAAATAAATACTAACTTCCATGGGCATTATGCAAATAAAATTGGGGACAGATGAACTTAGGTTATAAACTTACTTCCTCCTTTCTGCTCCTCTATTATTTGCATTCAACAAAAATATATATTGAATATCTGTTATATTCTCTCTGCTCTGCTGAGTTCTTTATACTCATTGATCTTTAATTGCTAACAAGAAGCCTTGAGGTTAGTATTTTTATTAGTATTATTATTAGGAGAACTTTATTAGTATTATTATTAGTATTATTATTAGGAGAACTTTACAACACTGGGAATCTAGCCTTAAACAGACAGATACTATATGCACCCGCCAGAGCTTGTGGTACAGTGGGAAAGTCAGATGTTAAACTAGTCACTAGCATACAGTCACACCAGCCTGCTCCTCCTGGGGCACTGCCTGCTTCTCCATAGTGATGGCTGGATCCCAGAGTGTAAGCAGAGTTCTCCTTCCCAGTGCTGAGTGCTACATGTTGTGACACTATATCACCAAATCCTTATAACCTTTGGAGGTCTTGTCAATGAGAACCCTGAAGGCTTAGAGGTGGAAGGGAATGGAAGGGGCTTGGTTGTTTGTTTTGTTAGGTTAAAGCTCACTATTTATAATTACCTAGTACATCAGACCTATGCTCCATTCCTTTCTTCAGAAGGGACCAAATAGTTTGGGGATCCCAGGCCGCATTGTTATGGAAGCCAGTTAAAGAAAGAAATATTGCTAAGTTGGGTAGATGCAAGTTTAGAAAGACCTCATCCTTAGAGATGCTGAATCCCTGAGCTAGGGCCTGGCCATTCCACGGAACAGTGTGCCAAACACAAAACCAGTGTTTTATGGAGGCAAATGATATAGTCGCTTATGCGTGTCACACACTAACCTACCAAGCACGCCTTCAGAGTCTGCAGTGACAAACCACGGCAAGGATTTTAACACGGGCAGATGTCCTTATCCATGCCGAGTTGTTCTTTGGAAGAAGAAAGCAACAGGCCACAAGATTATTCTGAAATTAAGTATTATAATTTATTTATTTAACCATGCTGTGAGTGTGTTTCTCAGGCCATTTGTCTACTTCATACTTTGTGAGATCCCAGTAATTTTATTTTAGATAACATTAACCCCCTGCAGCACCTTGATGTTTTACCAGGTCCTGGCGTTCTGGATGCTGCCTAACAGCTATAGCTCTAAATGCACAAGCTCTGCTGATATTGATTCCTGCAAATGATGTGCTGTACCACAAAGTGCAAACTCCTATTAAGGCCAGGCAGAGTTGACTCAGACCCGATGTGCCCTCTTGCAGGTCCAAGAGTTTCCAAAATACGTTCTGCATGTTACCTATTCCTAGCATATGCCTTTGTGTCCAAAAGAGAAACAGTCAACTCTGAACAGAAGTCAATGGCATAATGATCTAAAGAACAGAATAAAAGCATTTCATGCTCAAGAACTCTGAACTCGCATCTCATACCTGCAGAGAGAGCCTTTTCAAGAGTGAGCCCTGCTAGGTGCAGTCAGGGCCACTTAAGGTCCCCCTTCCCCACAGGCTTTTTCTTTTCCGATCATGTTGTGCTCCTCCTGGTGGCTCAAGGCTGCAGAGATTTGACACACCAGTGCAGGAGGCATTTGATAGCTAAAGGAGCACTGGAAAGAGAAGCTGATATACCGACGAGTCGTATCAGCACTTTGAAGAAAGGAACATAGCCATGGTGCCCCATTAAAAGTGTCAGTAATAAAACTCTCTACCAAGATTCTGAGCTTCCCAACTTTTAATTTTCATCCCCTCGTGGAGAGATAAGCATCTTGAAAGGAGCCAAATTGCCTCCTAAGGCTGTGAAAGGAAGCTCCAGTTTTGAAACACTGCTCACTGCTTACACAGTCCCCCATTTTCACAAAATAAAAATCTCCGCACCAGACCCTTTTGCAGAAATTACACAGCACGAGGGAGTGTTGAGTGCTTTCAGTTGAAATTCATTTTAGAGGAAGTTGAAAATTCAACTAGTCATCCTCATAACCCAGAAGCAGGCCCCTGGCATCAAGTGGCAGCTGGGGCGCTGATGACTGAGAGGAAAGGTTCCACCCCAGGCAGAGACAGGTTTGGCTTCTCCTTCTGGGTGTGGTCTTTGTGCCCTGAGTGGCTCAGGTTCTGTCTCCTCTCAGTGGGCCCCAGTTTCCTGCCCTGTTCCATGCTCACCAAAGTCCTTTACTGCACTTTATGACTAAAGTAAAGAGAGCCAGCCTTTTCTAGTAAAATACGAAACAAGCAGAACTAGACATCACAGAACTCGTCTCTTCCAAACCTGGTTCTTCCAGTCTTTCACAAACTGATCCGGAAGGAGGGTATTGGTCCTGTCCATCCTATTCTATCGCTCTGCCATTGGCCATCTCTTACTCCCTCTGGGTCTGAAGATAAGGAGTTATTGACCCCTTCTATGGAATACCTGTGGTTTCTAGGTAGTTGTGGTTATGTAGTTTCTTTGACTTGTAGAAGGGAAATAGGAGACAGCTGAGCCTTCTTTTTCCTTTTCTCCCTTGAGCAAGCTAAAATAGGCAGGTTATAATTTGACTTGGATTTATAAAACTGTAATTGATTCATTTAGCTGAAAATACCTGTACTTTTTCTTCTTAGCTATTATTTACTAAGCCACCTGTGGTGGGCATTGTGCTAAGCTCCCTGCCTCCCAATATACTATTTAAAATCTTTGAATCACCACGAAGGATAAGTGCTATTATTCCCACTTCACAGAAGATGAAATTGAAGTGCAAAGATAATAAGTAGCTTGCTTAGGATTTCGCAACGTGTGATGGGACTCAGATCCCAATGCATCCCAGTGATCCTAACAGAACATGTAAATATATTGAAGAGATGAAAGTAAGGGTAAAGTTTCCATTTGTGGAACTTTGTTGTAAAACTATGCTCATTCTGAGGTCCTTTTCAAAGTCACCACTTGAATATTTACAATTAATATCTGTGCTGTCCCTGGGACATAGAAGATATTTGGTTTGGTTGAGCAGATACTTAGATTTATGGATATGAGACTGGTACATGGAATATCACCATGGAGTTGCTGATAGAATTGACAGTGTATGTTTTATGTTGAGAAGATTTATTTTGCAGTACCCACGTTTGCTCTCTGACCTGATGTCACGGTTATACTCTTGGGACTTTGACCCACACTCTCTTGTTAAAAAATATGTTAGTGGAAGCTGGGCATGATGGTGCATGCTTGTAATTCCAGTAACTTAACTCAGGAGGCTGAGTCAGGAGGATCATGAATTTGAGGCCAGGTCTGGTAAGTTAGCAAGACCCTGTTTCAAAATAGAAAATAAAAAGGGAAGGGGTGTAGCTCAGTAGTAGAATGCCCCTGGGCCTCATCCCCATGGTCCCCATCACCCCAAAAATAAAGATAGTGGACATATTGGTACCAGATTTTACTTGAGACATGTTTTTTCAATAATGCTGCTGTTCTCTGAGGTTAGTGACAAATTGGGCATGGTCCCTTTCCTGCTCCTTCAGATTACTCTGAAAGTAATAGGACTTTTCCTTTTTGGTCAAAGAGCCCTCTAGCATAGATTCATGTAGGTTATAATTGATAGTGATTTTAAATATAGCTACGAATGGAAGTTAAATCTAAAAATTAATTTTCAAGCATTAATATATGCATAAGTTACATAACTCAGCCAGTATACCAATCTTACCCAAGCCTGTACTCTCATTTACCCCATTCCTCACCCAGAACCAATCACATTTACCAACCTCTTTTAGAAGATTCCAGAGATATTCTGCACATCTACAAGAGCTCAACTATTTAAGCGTTATTCTCTTCTTCCACCAACAGTAACATATTTTAAACAACTGTATACCTTCCATGGAAAGTGAGATTTTCTTTAAAAAAAAAAAGTATCAAACACATTGGGATCGGTTAATAAATATTTTAAGAAATTCATTGATAAAGGCGACTGACCAGAGGGAGAGGAGGTGGGAGGAGGAAGTGAATCTGCACAGTCGTCCCACCCCACAGTAGAGCTCAGAAAGATTTGCCCTGCAAGCCAAGCCTGTAATCTCTTCCAATTCCTCTGCAATACAGCTGGGAGGTGGATGGGACAGCAGGAAGATCGCGGGGCTTGGTCTCAAACTCACACAGAACTGTTAGGTCTTAACTATACCAGCCATCAGGAGACAGAAATCGCATATGAAACGCACATGGTCACATTTAACGCTCACATCAGTGTAGCTGCTATTATTGAAAAACTGAGAACTGAGCAGAAAAGTAAACTTCCTGGCTTCCAGTTACCCCTCAGGTAAACGGACCCCATCTTCCGGTCACCAGTGTGCCTCCTGCCTCCACTACATCTGTCTCTAGTCTGGATCGTGTGGCTTTATTCTCTGTAGACGCGGCCGTTGGACAGCACAGAAAGAACCTATTGCCACCTCAGCCTCATTCTGGCATACATCCCTAAAAGTTTATGCAGTTTTGGGGGAGAGGGTGGCTTAAATTTATCATAACTGTAAATAACAGGATTCCGATCCCGCTCATGAGAAATCCCACTTTATTCTCTGCTATGTTGGCCAGCAGGTAAGAGGTTTCTTTGAAGGGTGTTCTCTGACTTCTTCTACTTCTGTCTCCCAGTCCACTATCTTGGAGAACATCCATCCTTTCCATCTTGGAATCACAGCAGGTTTCCAACAATTCCTGCAGGGCAATGCAGAAGGAAAGAGGGCAAGGAGTGTTGACTGAGATCTCGGGCAAAGATTGTTCAAGCTGGAGAGGAGCGCTGCAGATTAGTAGAAGACCATTAGCACTGACGATGTCTGGATGCTGTCTTGTCAGCATTCCAGTTTCAGACGTTCATGACTGTTTAATTACCAACACTATTCCACATCGCCAGGATGTGCCTCTTCAAGACCCTATTGGAGGTTCCACCTTGATTGCAATCAGCTCCACGCACCCTCTGCCATGTAGATCTTTAGTAGCTTTCTTCATTCCAGAGCACTGGCAGAGATAGTATAGATAATGGCTCAGATTTTCCCTTTTAAAACCCACATATTCATTCTTATGTGCCATTAAAAGAAAATTTAATAGAACTCGTTTCCTTCTGCTGAAGAGGGAGCTGCCTTTAGCAATCACTTGAACAGAGGTCTGTTTGAAAACATCTGCCTTAATCTTACGTTTTTGTCTGGAATTCATTCAAAATTTATTTAGTTATTGGAATAACTGTAGGAAGGACATATTTGATATTGATGCTAAAAGATGAGTGTAATCCACATAGGATGGCTTTATCAAGAAAAGAGATGCAGAAATAGGTGGTTCTTCTGCAGAGTGAATCCTCATACAAAAAATACTCTACCTATTTATCAATAATGCATCTGAGGATGTCTACAAAACTAGAAAAGGCAATTCAAGAGCTAAAATAATATTCAGGTTTTTAAATGATAATTAAATTTAGGAGTCCAAAACTAGACTCTTTGAAACTGAATGAATACAAGGTTCTTAAACAAGGGTATGCAAAATAGATTTGCTTCTACTACACCAGTGAGTTGGGGAAACTTTAATTCTTGAAAAATATGTAGTAGAAAGAGAAGGCCTTATTGAGGTGGGAAGACAGGGAAGCAGTTGTTTAAATATACTGAGCTGAACTCTCAAGCTTCCCTCTTACAGGGTTGTCTATCAGATTGAATAGACTGCCTTAAAATGAGTTAACTGGGGTAACTTTCTGATGGTCTGATTTGTTATCAGTGTTAATGATAGTTATTAACTTCCTAACTTCTCTTGCTAATGAGATATGTTCTCCTGGCAACTTATAATAAAGCCCATTGCCTGGGGCGATAGAGTGATAGCCCCAAGGTGAGAAGACCGTGACTTAGGTTGCTTCCTGCCTGTGCTACATGGTGAGGACTGTGTAGGGCAGAGCCTTTCCACTGGTAGGACATCTGTCTGTGTGTGTGTGTGTGGTCTCTGCTGCCATCAACTTACTTCTTCCATTCCTGTTTTAGTTTGGGTTCCCCTAACATCAGAGTCTCTCCAAGATGAGTACCAAGATGGAGATAGTTCATTTAGGAGGTGGGATGAGGGGAAGAGAGACTAACACAGGGCAGAAGGGAGTGTCCATCAGGAGTGTAATATGGAGCTGGTTACCACTTTGGGCAACTGGGGCTGAAACTCACTGGGGACCCTTGGAAGAAGTGTTCAGTGTACCCTAGAGTAATTGCAGTGCCACCCCCGTTGTGTTTGAAGGCTGGACTGTTGGCCACTAGCTCCTCCTCTTGCTCCTGCTCCCACCCTCTAACTCTCCCATCCCAGCCTTCCAGGAACTCCTCCTGCCTGGCTGAGTGAGTTCTGCAGCTTGAAGAGAGAAACTCAGTCTGAAGAAACTGTCACCACAGCTGTGGGAGGAGGTAGAAGAAGGGCTGTAGTGTGGAGCGCCCATGTGCCCATATGCTACCTCTCCTTACTCTCCATCCTCTCTCTCCCCTCACTCACTTGCTCAGTAGGCCCCCACTCTGCCTTCTGCTTCTATCCACAGGCTTCAGTGGCCCTACGCTGGCTCCCTTCTTCCCATCCGCACCTCCATCTCCCTGCTGCATTCCTAATCCAGCTGTGTGAATCTGCCTACCTGCTTTCCTCCTTCTCTAGTTAAAATTGTCCTTGGTTAATATTGTTACCTTTCTGATCTGCTTTCTATTTCATCAAAGCAATAACAATCAAAAGTGGTTTCCAAAGTTCGGAACCTCATGTTGAGTTACAAATTGGGGAGCTCAATTGCAGCTGTCTCTTTAAATTTGATGTCTCCATTCCTGCATGTTACTCAAATCTCTTCCCCAGTCCATGTTCCCTAGAAGGGAATCTCACCTAAAAATAGCTTTCAGAGTTTGAAAGCTGGAATGTGGCGTGGGCTGAGGAGCTCAGCTCCATGCGTGTGTGGAAAGAACTGTATTCTGAGAGTTGCGGGAGATGCACACCCCTGCCTGGCAGGTGACGCAAAATGATGGGACTCTGTTCTATAGCAGAGAAGGTGTGGAGAGGAGCTAATTAAAGCAGGCAGGCCTGGGCCCATGGCTGTCACTTGTCTCAAAGCCAGAACAGGATCAGGGTACACAAGAGTTCTCATTGATCACACTGCCTATATGTTGTTTAGGGTCTCCTGAAGCAGGGCTCCTTTTCAGAGTACCGACGCTGAAATTGGCCTTTTGGTTGGCCAGCAGGTAAGAGTTTTCACTGAAGGGTGTTCTCTGACATCTTCTACTCCTATCTCCCAGTCCACTATCTTGGAGAATGTGATTCTCCAAGAACCCTATAACCAAAAGGTTGATGGATCTCCAAAGCCTTTATCTCTGTTGTCCTTTGTGAGCTTCCTTTCCAGCTTTAAGGGCCCAAAAGATCTTAGCAGATCCTGAAGTAATCTCCTTCAAGGAGAATGAGCACAAGTTTCAGACCCCCTTGCTTTCATTCCACCCAGCATGCTATCTGATTTCATCCATCCTTCTCTAGGAGTCATAGTTGACTTCTAATACTAACTTATCTGTTCACAAGTCTTCTACCTTCCCCACTGGACTGGATGCACCCTGTGGTATCCTAATGATAACGATAGCTGCCATTTACTGGGAATGTAGTATGTGCTGGGCATGGTACTAGGTCTCGGTGAGTCAGGTGCCCAATGCTATAACAAGATACCTGAGATAAACCAATTTATAAAGAGAAAACATGGACCTGGAGCACTTGCCTGGCATGCATGAGGACCCAGGTTCAAACATCAGCACCACATGCACAACTAAGTGTCAGAAAAACAAAACCCGGATGAAAAAATAAAGTTGATTCTTGCTCTCTCTCTCTTTCTCACTCTATCTCATTCTGTCCCTCTCCTCTCTAAAAAAAATAAAATAAATAAAAATAAGAAATAAAAAAGAGAAAAGGTTAAGTTTCACTCCACTTTGGTGGTTCCAGTTCATGATCAGTTGGCCCCGTTTTCTTGGGCTGTGACGTTGCAGCACATCATGGCGAGAGGCACATCGCGGAGCAAAACCCCTCACCTCGTGGCTGTGAAGCAAAAGAAAGGAAGGAGGGTGCCACAGTCCCATAATCTCCTTCAAGTGCATGTCACAGTGACCCAAAGACCTTCCACTAGACCTTACCTCTCCAAGGGGCCAAGACCCCCCAGTATCACCACTCTGAGGACCAAGCCTTTAACAATGGGGCCTTTTGGGGACATTCATTATCCAAAATATAGCAGGCTCTAAGCACACGTGATTTTTTCTTTTTTAATGACCATGTGGCTGGGTACCTCCATTTTGTAGATGAGAAAATCTGTTGTGGAGAGAGGTCAAGTATGCCAGGCATATACAGCTTAGAGGGAGAGAACTGGAGCATAGCCCCAGGTGCCTACCCAAGCCAATGCACATGACTTGTGAGCAACATATGCGCGTATGTGCATTCACATACATACGTACTGTTGGCCCTCCCTACCTGTGGCTTCTGCAACCATGCATTCAACAAACCATGGATTGAAAATAGTTTTTAAACCTGTTTCTTTACTGAACCTGCATGGACTTTTTGCTTGTCATTATTCCGTAAACAATACAGTACCAACTATTGACATTGTATTAAGTATTATCAGTAACCAACAGATGACCCAAAGTATCCTGAAGGATATGCAGAGGTTATGTGCAAATACTGCACTGATTCATAAAGGAACTTGATCACTTGCAGATATCGATCCTGAGACCAGTACCCCATGAATACCAAGGGACAACTGCATGCAATATATTTAAAATAAATGCAGCTTGCAGCTCATAATAATCTACTTCATTTACTTAGCAAAACCATAACCCCATGAATATCCTTGCATATTAATGTACCATTTCTCTGATACAGTTGGAACAAGTGTAGGAATAAAATAACCAGAGAAAAAAGAATTTTGAAGTCACCACCTACATAAATCTAAACTAGTGGTCTCAAAGTTATTTTTAATCAGAACATTTTCCCAAAGGAATCTATATCAAACATCAATAGATAGATATAAATAAAAATGACACTGTTATATTTGCATGAATTTATTTCATAAGTACAGCTTTTTCATGCTCATTAAAAACCCAGCCAATTAGAGTAATCAGTCTGTTTCAATTGGACAACAACTTTTGATTGGAAGGCAAGGGTGACAGTTGGAACTTTATGTGAACTTTGGCATCTTGTTTGGATTGTCTCAGTGGGAGGATCGTGGTCTGCACAGGTAAGCGTTTGTAAGTGGTCATTATTATTTAAAAAATGCCATTTCAAGTGCTTTAAGAGAAGCCTAATTTCAAAGTCGTGTAAAAAATGAATTAAACTTGGAGCAGCTGTCCAAACCTTGATGCTCCAGAGTGTCAAAGTTTTATGGAAGACACACACATGGGCACCACTCTTTATTACCATTTTTAACAATCAAGAGCAAATTTTAATTAAAAAATGAAATCTTAACCAAATATTTGCATGATCCCTTAAATCACACTTCTAGGTTTCCATGATACTCTAGGGTTTTATGAAATTCACCAGAAAATCAGTGATTTAGCTTCCCCCCTCAAAACAAATCTTAATGCATTTCTAAGAGTTGCAAAACAGGGAAGCTACCCAAGACTCTCAGGAATACACCTAAGTACTTAAATCTCCTAATTATGGTCGGAAAATTCTTCCTCATGCCTGACTTAAGTCTTAAACTGTTCCCTAAGCACAGCATAGTCTCTGGGAGGCTTTTAGAAAATACTTGATGACTGATAGATTGAGGTGCCTGTGGAAGGGTAAGGAATTGGTCACCCTTATTCTCACCAAATAAGCATGCTGTATTCTCCCAGCTGCTACTGACTAGGCATTGTGATTACCATGATCAAGTGGCCTCATTTTCTGTTTAGCTCATCATCCTACCCAAGCAATAATGACCTCTGTAAGTCCCATCGGCATAGAAGATGTTTGGCACAAGATATTTTCAAAGTTTGGACTTATAAAACATACTGGTCAATGCCTTTCATAGCGCGTGCGTGGGTTTTTAATCCATCTCGTTATTACTCGGGATCAGACAGAGTTGATTGCAGTGGGTCAAGCGAAAAGGAAAGGCCAGTAATTTGAGCTGCCCAGTTGAGTCTGAAATTGGCCATTCAGTCATTGTTTGGGGAGTCAGATTCACATGCAGCAGATAGCAACAGGAACGGTAGGCAGATGAGAAATAAGGCAAAGATCCTTTTTATAAGAATGGGGTGATAAGGTAAGAGAGTCAGACTTGATTCTCCCTGGCTCTGTGTTATGCAGAGGGTACTTAACTCTACCCTTTCTGATCCATGTCAGGCTGTGTGAGAGACAGGGAGGAGGCTGAACCCCAGGCCAAGTTGGGAGCTGATGTAGCAGAGCTTTACTGTTTGGGTTCCAGAGAAAGGTACTAGGCTACCCCAAGTGCATATGGGAATTTTCTCCACGGTCATGACATAGCTGGGGCTGTCCACACAGCACCCTGGAGGTGATGTAATGTAGATAATGGCCTCTGCCTTTGTTTGTAGGTTTGCCATAGCTTCTGTATCTCCAGAAGTTTTGATGATAGCCCAGATGTCTAAGTGGGAAGCTAACCTCTAAGCTATGTAATAACTTTTTCAGCAAAATATGTAGACAGTTTGAAGTTGTTTTATAAACAGTAAGGAAAGAGATTTTGGCTTTCTGAGCCTTGGCTACCAAGTATATAGTTGGGTTTTTTTTTTTCCATGAGAAAGAGCAAAAGGTCGGGCGCATCCCATGGTCTGAGTAAAATGGGAGCAAAGGTGAAATCCAGTGAATAAATAACCCTATTGTGTATGAGTGCAGTAGACACTGGACCCCATATTCTCCCTTCCCTGTCTCTCTTGGCCCCATCCTGGTTTGTGCTTCCTGGCATCACCTCCCAAATAAACCATATGCACCTCATCTTGGGCTCTGCTTTTGGGGTAAACCAAATATGTCAGTGAGTTCAACAGTGAGACCACCTTCTTCCCCTGAATATGTCCCAGCTCTTGAGGAGAATCCCATGGCATGATGACAAATGCTAGGATGTCAGCCAGACTGTCCATCTCACCCACCTAAAGCAGATCCTCCTCTGATCTTCCAGGCACTCTCCTAATCACGGCCTCAAAGTGGTTCTTGAATCATAAGTTCAAGGCCCCAAAGAGTATTCTCCCTTTCTTCCTTGTGTAGCTTTGACACTCTTTTGCCTTAGTGTTTGTGACATTTGGAGATTGTGGGGAAGCACAGTGGGGGGAAATGCTCTATTTTGATTTTTTCCTGGTGGTTTTAATTCCTCTTAACCTCTTAATTGGCTCTAGGAGCTATAGAGTACCTCCTCCCGAGTCCCCAACACCATCACTTCCCAGTGCCCAAACCACCATCAGTCCTTCTATCCCTTCCTGTCCCAGAAACAGTTAGTGGACAGGAGTAAGGCCAGAACAGCCCACATCTAATATTTTCAGAGCTCAGGATATTAGAACAAATGGAGGTCCTTGCACTTCCGGTTTAATCACACTTAGAAACATTAGATAAAATACGTTGGGTCACCTCCTTTGCTGCATCATATAGAGCATCCACAGCTTCCATAGATCCTGGTTTAGAATGGAGGGAAGGTTGGTGGGAGTCCGGGAGAGAAGGCTAGAAACCTCTCCCCTATTCTCTTCCACCCCTGCTCCACAGATATGCACAACTTCATGTTCCCTTGTGTGGATACCCAAGCCCACACCGACTCTGTCCCTGTCCCAACAAACTTGTGTCCCTTTTCCTTGTGGAGCCTTGAGGTTGGCATGATGTGGCGCAGTGACTTTCAGGAGAACAGACAGGGAAGACAGGTGCTCACATGCCCTGGACCTAGACTTAGGGATAATTAGGCAATTATGGAATCCCGAAGATGAGTTCCAATTGGGCATTTCTCCTTGGCCTACAGGACTTCCCATTTTATGGATTAGGATGTAACCCAGAAAAAAACTCTCAGGGTAGAGGGGGCAGAGGCTCTGGCCTGCTCAGAGGACAGGACTGCTCAGGCTTGACGGATGCGTGCATGGAACACATCTTCTCTTCAGCCTCAAGCTTGTCCTTGGCACTATTGAAATGCTCTTTTCTTTGAGCCACTTGAGGAAAGAGAGGTTTGTTTTCCATCTCCTTTTCGTTTGCTCTAAAAATGCCCAGCAGATGCTCCCTTTAAAGGTGTGAAGAGTGGAAAAGCAGCATCTGGCCCTGTGTCAGTGTCTGCAGCCTCACAGTGGAAAGTCCCTCTTGACCCTGGCTCCCTTCCACCCTGCGTTCCTGGCCATTTACTATCTGGGCTGGCGGAGGGGCCATCTAGCACCTGGGTCAGCTGTGTAGCCTGCTGCCCAGCTTCTGCTGCAAGGCCTCAAACTTCCTCATGAGGAAGAAGGGCAACCTCGGTGCTCTGGGGCTCAGCATTAGTTGGTCCAAGAGTCTCCCTCAGTAAAAGTGAAACCTGGGGGCATGATGTGGCAAAGCTGGAACAAAAAGCAACTGATGAGCAGGAATTTCCATCCGTTTCCTGGGCCATTGGAGTTGCCAAGCGCGCCTTTGGTTTGGGCCACCTCTGTGCCAGGCTCCGTGGTTAAACTCTAAACTCATGCAGCAGGAGAAGGGTCTTAATACAGAGTGGGCATGTTCCACTGGGGTTCAGTGGGCTGCATCCCAGGCTCCGGGATAGCAGGTGATACTTCATATCTTCTAGGCAGAACTGAAGGAACATTAAACTGCACTTCCATTATCAGTGAGGTCCTTAGTGGCCTGAGGATCACAATCTTAGCATTCTAATCAGTCTGCCTAATGTTTTTCTGGGCAACCTCCTACCAGCCTATGATTAGCTTGCACAGGAAGTCTGAACCACCCTTCTTAGAGGAAAAGGGATCTGTAAGAAGGCCTGGAGAACAATGAGCCAGGGAGAGGTAAATTGCAAGGTAAAGGGCCTTGTATTAGCTACAAAAGGTCACTTTTGGAGAACCTAATGATTTCTGCAGGGAACACTGTCTTCTTTAGCTTGTGCTGTGGATTGGGTGTGTGTTCCACCAAGACCCATGTGTTAAAGGATCCATATCCAAGATGGCACTCTTCGGAGGTAGTGGTACTTTTAAGAGGTGGGGCCTACTGCAAAGTCCCTAGGTCACTGGGGACATGTCCCTGAAAGGGATCAAGGGACTTTAGCCTCCTTCTCTTTGCCACAAGAGCAGTTTTGCTCTGCCGTGCATTCTCACCTTGATATGCTGCCCCAGCACAGGCCCAAAGCAATGGGATCAACTCATCATGGAACCCCCGAAGCTGTGAGACTAGATAGACCTTTCCTATTTATAAGTTAATTATCTCAGATATTTCCTTACAGTGATGGAAAGCTGACTAACACAGCTAGAATATTAAAATCCATGAAAACTGCTGGAAGGAAATCAGCAAAGAAATTAATGTACAGAGAAGCCCAGACTCTGGCCTTCCTTTTGTCAATTATGTAGTGTCCCCAAGCCACCTAATAGTACATGGAAGAATCTTCTATTCCCCATGGTAAAAAATGACATTTTAGAGTTTGATGTTGAGGATAAGGTCAAGGACATCTAGATTGAATACCAGTGTCAGGCTTAGTTCCTCTGTGAGGTGCTGCCTAGCAGTCTTCAAGCCTCTACAAGAAACCTCTGATGAGACAGCACTCACTGCTGGTAGCCACGGGCATTTCTGATTGTTACAAGTTCTCATTACCTAATAAAATCCTGAATATTAACCCTCCAACAGCGGAGCCCTATATCCAAAACTACCCCAAGAGTGGGAAGATGTGCATTTGCAAAGTCAGTGGCTGGAACACATGATAAACTGCAAGTATTGATGACCACAAAAATGTAGAATGTTTAAGGAACCAGTTTTATTCTGTGTGAATGTGTAAAGAAAATAACATCATAATATGTGAATAGTTTAAATAAGAGAAAAATTTGATGTTACTAATGTGTAAGAACGTTGTGAAATACATTCCAAGTGACAATTGTCAATAATCAAGATAAAATAATAATGATAATAATAGATTATTCGCAGTATATATTCTTCATCCTCGGGCAGTTAGTCTATGGCAGATGTACTTGAGGTGGAGAATTGGTTCCTGTATTCATTCTCTTATTCATTTGTGCATTCATCATATATTTTTTGGTTATCAACTATGAGCTCAGACCTAACACAACAGAGAAGAAAGAGCTGAGTTTCTTGCATGAAGGAGCTCAGAGTCTGGCAGGAGAGAAGATGATGTGATCCATTCATTACCAGTCATTCCTGGGACTGACTGATGAGTTGAACCCGGATTAAATAAGAATGAATTTCCCAAGGTAAAGAGGACCAGTGTACACTGAATATCAGCTGCTTCTCTTCATTGCTTCCTCCAGAATCTCTAGTTCCTTCATGAGTTAGAGGTTCAGCTTTTTTATTAACCCCAACCCTAGCTACTTTCTGAATACATTTCATCCACTGCTGGACAGGTAGGGCGATATCACAAATAAACTAGTAAATATGAAGCAAGCAGAGGGAGAAAGTGGGGAGAAGAACATCACCTCTCTTACCTTTCACTTCAGCCCCTAGCAGTTGACTCTCTGCTCTGTGCCAAGGAACTGTGTGTGTCTCAGGGCCTGGCGTAACACAAAATCGTGCATAGCAACCTAATTGTCCTTACCCTTTTTTGTTGATTATTCCTTCAAAAGGGACACATTTAAAATGTGAAACCCAAGTCTGTCTTTTCCTCTTTTTTAACCACTTTTCTCCCCATCATTCAGAACTCATGTGAAGAAAAGTAATTTGCTTTCACTTTCTGGGCTGTTGAGTAACTACCAGCCTCCCTTTTTGATGAGAACTGAGATAGATGAGCATTGGATAAAAATAAAATGTGAGCCCCACTTAAATATGGGCAATTTATCCTTCATTAACAGTTAGGATAATGAACCAAATTCCCTGCTTCTCCCACAAGGATATTGTGAGTTTAATGAGACCAAACAAACACATGCTTTGAATTTCATGTATTTAGGCTAAATTTGTTTTTGGAGAAGTGAATGGGTTAAAATGAGACAGAATGACCTTGTATGCACCTGATTAAGTGAAATGGAGCAGTACATGTACAGAAAATGAATAGAGAAAGGAAAAAAAAGAGAAAGTTCAAGGTTGGGTATATATTTTAAAACTCCTTCAGTTGTGTATTGAAAGAGAATTCAACTGTGATGGGGATTTATGTCTTTTGGATACATGAAATTTCTCCAATTTGTGCTATTATGTAGCTCATCTTTTCACAGAAATCCAGGACTGCCAACAGATCAGAGGTTTAACATTTCAGATCCTTTCAGCATTCGACAAATGCAATAAATATCAGAGGTGACTTGTACTGAATATAAGAACAGATGTGTTTCTGCAGGAAGAGGGATGGAAACTTACACCCACAGGCCTGCAGTAACTTTGAGGTTTTTCTCCTGTGCCTTGCTCTAACAGTGCCTTGAAACCTTCCACCATGGTATTTTAATAAGTTTAGTGTCTCTTGATGATTCCTTGAAGGGTATCATTCTTGCCCACGTTGCCACCTGGGAAAGAGGTCATTTCCAAAGCTCATCCATTAGTTCAACTCACAGAGGCTTCTAAAGTTTTTGCTTTAGGGCTTAGAATTTATATTTGCACCTCGCCTTCTTCAGGTAATGCTTGGAAATAATCAAAGAGAATGGTGCTTGTTTCCTATCTAGATTTGAGTAGCATGCTTTTAATGAAGAATGCCTCTGAAAGGAAGGAAGGACTCAAATATGCGTCTCAATGATTCTGTTTCTTTGTGGAGCGTGGATTTATTTATTGTGGCAAGCTTGCCCTCTGTGAGATGCAGTACTGGTGTCATACTTTTGGGGGCCAGGTTCCTGTTCTCTTGGAAAAACTGAATTATACAGCTCGCCAGCATTGACAGCAGGAGTCTGGCTGCTGCTGGACACAGCGTGATGGATGGCTTTTCTCCCACTGTACTCTCAAGGGTAATATGACGCGGGTGGGGCTCTGTCTCCAAGGTGAGCAAAGGAAATGTTTTAGAAGGACACTTGGAAGGTACCCTTGATGTCTCTGCAAGGAAAAAGAAGTTAATTTTCATCTGGTAGACTGAATTTAAATCAGTTTAATAAGAAGAAAAAGAACAAATATTCATGATTCTGGATGGAATGACCTTAAATATAAATAATATGATATGAGAGACTCTAGTAATCAAAACCTTCCTCCAAATATGCTCCAGCCTATATCTGATATAGATATTCCCTCTTTCGGTTCTAGCTCTGACCTATTCCTGAATTTCCTCTTTTGTATAATAATAATGATAGCCTTTTCTCATAGAACCCTTTACAGATAGTAATTTAAATTATTTCTTTTAATCCTTAATAACAATATTGAGTTGTTGTTAAGATTGAAAATAAACTATTATTATATCCATAACATAGGCAAACCTTAAAAATATTTTACTGAGAAAAAGAAGTTGGACATACACAAAAAAAGTTCATGTTGGAGGCTAGAGTGGTGGCTCAGCAGTTAGAGTGCTTGCCTGGCATGTGAGAGGACCTTGGTTCAAATCCCAGCACCGTATGTACAACTAAGTGTTGGGGAAACAAGAACAGATGAAAAAAAGAAATAAAATTGATTCGTTCTCTCCTTCTCTCTCTCTCTTTAAAAAGATCATGTTGTATATTTCCATTCATAGCAAATTCTAGACTATGCAAATAAGATCTGAAGCAGATTTCTTTTCTTGCAGCAGAATGATGGCTGGAAAGAAGAATGAGGTATTATCTTTTGGTCAGGGAGGCTAATCTTCTGCTGATAGAAGTTTTATATGTCAGTAGGAATTCCTCCAAACTGAATATACACTTAAGATCTGAGCATTTCACACATTTAACCAAATTTAAAACTTATAACTCCTATGGTGGTATAGATAGATGAGGAAGCATTTACTCTTTAGAAATATTAAATTCACTGTTCATCCTTCTGCAGCTAAAAGAGAATAACCCTGGTTATCCTCACTTATGAGTCCAGGATTTTCTACCTTAAATTTCCAAGAATGACCTATGTATTTTCCTACACTAAGCAGGCAATGCATTTTCAGATGCTCTTCTTCCTGGGAATCAAAATGAGTTTCTGAAAGAGTATGACAGTACTGGAAAGAGGAAAGAAGAGTGGACCACTGACTCAGAGCCACGGCATGTGCAATGGTTAATGGCAAATGTCCTGGATTCAAATCCCCACTCTGCAACTAACTGTGACTATGATGTTGGGCAAGTAACCCTGCCTGAGATTCATCTTCTTTATTTGCAAAATAAATTATGGGTAGGCATAAATATGATCATTCATTACATATCTAGACACCTGTGAACTTTCAGAGAATGTTTGCCCTTACTGTTGTTCATGGTTTGGGTTGAAGGAGGAATGATGCCCCTGTGGTATTATCATGTTTACTGTATCGTTGCAGGGTCCCATAATGTGAAACCCTTGCTGCTGCTTTCTAAGTGACCACATGATTTATTATCATATTAACAAATGCATATAAAAACCAAGATTTAGTACTTCTAATGTTTCCCTCCTTGACCTCTTGTTTGGCACCCAGAATTGTTGAAAATTTTAGGATTATGTGTAACTCATTCACTGTATGAATAATGTAAGCTCATGTAGAAAATTCATTTCAAGTGTAATTCACTTATAAAGCTATAATTCCATGAACTCTGAGTGTGATTCACTGAAGGATGTCTTAATGTTTGGAAATGATTGCAGACCTGGAAGGAACTATTTCTTGGAAGTAATTAAAATACCATGTAATGTGGGTGGCTTTTCTTAAAGCAGAGATTCCATTTTAAAAGTATTTATTACTCAAGGATTAAAAAAAGCGAGGGAAGTCTTTCTTGTATATGATAAATAGGATAATTGCTTTGATGAAAAATTTTTGTTTTTGGTTTCTGCCTCTGTTACTACAGATAGCATATTGGACTACAAATACTTGGTTATATAACAGATCCTCTTGAGCTTGGCTTAGGTCACAAATTCTGCATGACTCATAGGCTTGTAGTACATTTAGTAAGGTAGTACATTTAGATAAGCATGATCTGTTGAACAAAGTGGAAAAGGAGTGAAAAATTTGGACCTTCATACAAAGTAAAGCATTTATATTTTTCCAAGAAGAAATACTTTGACCTCTTCGGTGCAAGATGCCTAACTGTATCCGCAGCTACTGTTATATGGTAGGTTCGCATGGAGGGAAGCCTAGAGGCCTGAGACAGTGGATGATTAGAGTGTTCAGTGTGCAATTCACAACCAGATCTCCCATTTAGCATCCCTTGAGCTCTGGTTCTGAGAAGTGGTAGAACCTTGGAGTATTGGGTATACTTTACTTTAGGGCAATAACATTTGGATAGTTCAAAAAATTTTAAAAAGTTTTTAAAAATGAAGTAATATGTAAAGATATTACAGACATTGCAACAATTCAAGTCTTCCTTCAGCCTACAGAAACTTGGATTTCCTATGTAGAATCAGTTAGCCATATCACTATATTAGCACTTACATAGAAGCAGCAACATGAACCACAACATTGACTTAAGATATTTTCAGGCTGCTTGTCCTAGGCTTGTTAAAACTCTGGTTTTGTTCTCTGCCCACAAATTCCTGGGTTCCAGTGTTCTACTATAGACAATGGTTTGTTCCTTGCATAAGACAACAAGATATTTGCTTTGGATTCATTTGTAAGTCCAAGCAGATGTGCCTTAAAATATCTTCTGGTGATTGCTTTGAGATTCAAGTTGGTACCCAGGCCAAGTTGCCTTTTGGAACGTTTCTGAATGTGCACCGTTCTTTGGTTTAATATTTATGGCAGATGTGTGAGTTATGTGTTATTTTACAGTTGCAGATAGGAGGCTTAGGGATGCCAGGAAGGGTTCCACAGAGCCATCTGTGGAGCAGTCAGGAATATAAGCCAGATTGGCCTGATTCTGCAGTCTTTTTGTTCAACTCTCATAGTTCTTCAATAACCCACTGGGCTTCCTGCTGTTTAGTGTGAGCTCCCCATTCACCACACCCACAATCTCCTCCCTCTTCTCTGTTCCAGGATTAGAACGGAGAACATGGAGAGTGTTTTGGAAAAGAAGTAAGGGTTTAAGTCATCTGTTCGGTTCGACAGCTTCTTCCCTTTCCAACTTTGATCGTGACTTTTTGCCTTTCAAGTTGGCTCTGGGATGCAGAGGAAGTGGTGGGGGTGGATATGGGTAACTTGGAATGCAAAAAAAACACCATTAAGATTGGAATGCCTCAAAAGCCACATCTGATTCCAAAAGGGAGATTAGTGCAGCAAGTGGGGAAGAGGAGAAGCTTTGCAATTGCACTGAGGCTGGAGTGGAACACCATGCCTTTGAGGATGTGCAAAGTTACGTAAGTTTTTTGAGTTCTGTGTCCTCTTCTACAAACGGTGACTGATATAAGACCTATCTCACAGGTTATTGTGAGAAGCAAAAGACATAATCTATATAAAATCCTAAACATTTGATTAGCGCTCAATGAGTGTCAACCATTAAGATTATTATGGTACGTCACTTTCCACTGGGACTAAAAGAAGGCTCTGACCACCTCCCAAAGCTTCAGATTTATAGTTCTACATCTGTTGACTTGTATCTCTTCAGAAATATTCTGTCCACATCTATTATAGTTTGCATCTAGAATGTCTCCCAAAGCTCGGATGTTGAAAACTTCATCTCCAATGCAGCAGTGTTCAGAAGTTGTATCTTTTAGGAGTAATTGCATCATGCTGGCTCTAACCTTATCAGCGGATTAATCCACTGAGGGACTCATAATTTTAAATGGACTACTTGGAGGTGGTAGAAAGTATAGGAGGTGGGACCTAGGAGAAGGGAGTGAGGGCTGTGCCCTTAGATGCTGCATCTGTCCCTGTCCTCTTCCTTCTTCCCTCCCTCCTTCTCTCTATGGCTCTATGGATGGGTGAATAGATGATGATGATGATGAAGAAGATAGATAGACTTCTTTTTTTTTTAGAGACAGAGAGAGAGGGACAGCGAGAAAGAGAGAGAAAGAGAGAAACAATTTTTTATTTAGTTTTTCATGTGGCTTCCGTTGCTCCAAGACTCCGTTGTGTACATGGTGCTGAGGTTCAAACCCGTGTACTTGTGCATGCCATGCAAGCACCATAACCACCAAGCCACCACTCCAGCCCCTTCTTTCCCATACCCTTCTGCCATGACATTCTACCTCACTTCAAGCCCAAAGTGATGGAGCCAACAGATCATGGATTGAACCTCTGAAACCCTGAGCCAAAATTAATTTTTCCTCTACAAGTTTTTTCTTTCTGGTGTTTGTTGCAGCAGCAAAAAGCTGACTAATACAACATCTTGAACTTTATGTCTCCAAAGATAAAGTAGTATACTCTTATCTCCAAGCCTGTACTTCCCATATTACCTGGGTTTTTTTATGACATTATTATCTATCTAAGTAATCAAGGTAGTTAAAAATCCTAATTTTATAGATAAGGAAGCTTAAAATATTAGTGTTAAATGATTTGCTAACAACCACAGAGAAATCAGGATCCCAGCTATGATGACAGTTCATGTTATAATGAGTTCTAGATGCTTTATGCTACCACTCAGTCCTCCCTCCTTCTTACCTTTCCTGCTTTCCTCCCTCCTTTATTTCCTTCCTACCTTTCTTCCTTCCTTCCCTCTTTCCTTCTTCCTTCTCATTTATTTATTCATACATCCATTCATTTGATTTTCATAACCCTTCAATCCACATACCTTAAGTTTCTGCTTCTTGTCTTCCCTCATGGCCTGGGCTCCAGTGCCGAGCTGCATACAGCAGTAATAAATGACGTCCTTTCTTCAGTCCTGAACTTTGTTTGCAGAGTTTCTCCTTCAAATGTTTGCTGTAGGTTGTTTTTCTCAAGTGGATGCTCTCATCCAGATAAGGAAGTTGCCTTCTATTTCAGGTTTCTTTAGGGATTTTGTTTGTTTTTAACATGTCTGCCTGCTAGAATTTCTAAAATGTAAAGTGAATTTTCCTCATATATTTAAGTAAGCATATACTTTATCCTTTTATCTGGCAAGATTCTAAATAATAATTATATGTTTTAAGATTTAATCAATCTTGTATTTTTCACATAATCCAAACTTGGTTGTGTTGTACTGTTATCTCCCATGTATATTTTTGGACTTGATTGGTTGATATTTTGTTTACAATTTTTGTTTTTATATTTATCAGTGAAATGGATTTGCAGTTTTCCTTTTTGAAATTATCCTTGTCTAGGTTTATGAATAAATGATACTAGCTTCATAAATAAATCAAAAAGACTCTTTCTTTGTCTATTCTCTGAAATTCTTTAAGATTTAAATGAGCTGTTCTTTGAAAATTTGGTACAATTCACTATTAAATTAGTTCTGGTATTTTTTTTTTTTGTAATAAGAATTTTCCTTAGTGTTTCCATCCTTTAAGAGTTATAGGATAAACTATGTTCTCCATTTCTACTTAGGTCAATTTTGGATAAGCTAGGAATTAGTGCAATCTGTCAAAGTTTTTAAATTTATTAGCATTGAAGGGTCAGAATTATTCTTTAATTTTTCAAGCTTATTTTTGTTTTAATTTTTTTTAAGAAAGAGGGGACAGTGAGAGAGAGAGAAAGAGAGAAGCAATTTTTATTTAGTTTTTCAAGTAACCTTCATTACTCAGGCACTTCGTTGTGTACATGGGTGCTGGGGTTTGAACTTGAGTACTTGCACATGCCAGGCAAGCACCATAACCGCCAAGCCACCATTCCAGCCCTGTTTTAATTTTTTATATCTGGTGTTATTTTACCTTTTATTTTTAGTACTTGCTCTTCCCATTTTTATTTTGTTGAATGTGATAGAAATTTGTCTATTTTTCAGTCTTTTCCTATACAACGTTAGAATTTTCCCTTAATACGAATGGGGAATATTTTGACAATTCAGATTCTAATACAATCATTATAGGATATGTTAATGAATTTGCTCACCCACCCCCATTATCCATAGATTTTCCCAGCACGAGCAGCAATTCATTGCTCATTAGCTATGGTAATCTACCCCATGTGCCTATGTTACTTGAACTAATTGTGTTATTATAGCAATGCTCATGGTGAAAAGGACTTTGAAATTAGATTTAGAAGATATGGAATCAAATTCCAGGATTGGTTCTTACTTGAAGTAAAACATTTAAACTTTGTGAACCCCAATCGGCCCCATTTTTATTGTTAATTTTCAGATGGGTTGATTCATTGTAAGAGGTCACATCCATTTACCAATGATTACCATCCTCCCTTTTATAACCCCTCAAAAAAATATCTCCTCCTCTCTTGAGTATTCGGAATCAAGTAAAGCTTCTGGAGGTTTAGAGCTAAGTCTTGTGAGGTCTTATTCTCCTGGGGCTTCCTGTAAGATCCAAGCAGGTTGCTTAGGCCGCTCCTATGTCATGCTGATCTAATTCTTAGAAACCTCTCTTCTGAGAGTATTGCTCAAGGCTAAATCTAACATTTAGGAGGAAATTCAGTGCAGATGCCCAAGAAGTCAGTTCTGATGAGTGCTACAGACACTAGGTCTGTGGAGCAAGCTGTGTTTATATGTGCATATGAATTGGGGGAGGGTAGAATGTATTGGGGGAAGTTATACTCTAGTTTCCTGGCTCATGGAAGTCTCCAGCAATAGATGCGGAGCGAGATACTAAAAGCGTCTTATGTATGTTTCAGATGGAGATGGCAGTAAGCAGGAAATGGAGCTGTGGGCAAGGAAGTGCTATAAAACACTTTAAAACAGCAGGTATTCATAACACTGCCTGGTTTGATGAAGCCTGTGTCCATCTTACCCTGACCATCTATCCATCTTATCATCTGACACCTCCAAGATTAATTTGGGTGAGCAGCATATCCAGTTTAGAGTGAAAAAACAAAGCTCACACCTTGCCCAAGCTTTTCTTCAGTGGTAATTGCTAAATGGGGTTTCCTTTGGAAAAGTGTTATGATTCTAGGCTCCTGCAACTGAGAACTAACTGCATATTTCCTGAGCCCCAAGTTTGAGTTGCAGGATGTTATTATCAACCTTTGCCTGCAATAATACCATCCATAGATAGCAGTAAGGGGGACATGAGCAAGGCACTTCCAGCCTTCTGATATTAAGCCCCATTCACATGTGGTCGTCAGTCTAGAAAAGAGTGAAGATAATACTAGGAGTTGAATGTTCAGACAGCCCTCCTACCTGTTTCCCACTCTTGTTCCTCAGATGTTGGGGTAGAGCTGTTAAAATAGTTACTATATTTTACCAAGGAAGACACATTATGATTACCTGTGATGGTAAGGGGGCCTTTTGGCAAATTGTCAAGGATCAAGTCTGGACATGTCATTAATCCATGACCTCTTAGTACTTGATATCTGAGGAATAAACTGTGGACTATATTTTGTGTGCATTGAATTATATTCTATAGCAATTCTCAGATTTGAGGTTTGTATGCTTTTTCTCCTTGACACTATCCTCAGAAGCAGGAATTTGAACATCCAAATGATAAGCTATCCTGCAGTGTCTAGTGCACACAATGCAAAGACTGGTGCTAAATTTATGTGCAAAAAATAAATGAATTGAATGGTGTTCTCACGCATTTATGATTGACAGTTCCTCACGTTAGAAAGGAGAATGTTGTCCTTGCAATGCGTTTTCCCATTGAAGTCTCATAACAACAGTACTAATATTGCTAGTAATACTTAAAAATGAGTGCCATGTATTTTCTAGGCACTGTTCCCAAAGCTTTGTATATATTTTTAAAATAATTTAATCCCTATATAGCCTATGACATGGGTGTTATTTTTAACAAGTGAGGAAACAGATGCAGTGAGCTTACCTATCTTGCTCAAAGAAGTCCAGCCTGCAAATGGAAGGTTTGGGATTCAAACCCATATCTTCTGACCTTAGGTCTCATATTCTAAATTACTGCACTGTCTTGTCTCTTTACGGAAGTCATTGTTTGTCTCACTTTGTAGATAAGATTCTAAGACTCACATAGCTTAACAGACTACCCTGTTGGCAGACATCTAATATGTAACTCACAAGCATGTGATCACGCAGAAATACGCAGCATGATTTTGCTTGACAGTGCAACCCAGAACTGACCTTGCTCCAAAGGAGTTTTTGAGCAGGCATCTTGATTAACCGCATTCCAGAAGAAACCTCAGCATATGACAGCTTAAGGGGTTTAATAAACAATCTACTCTTCCACACAGTAGAATTCTTTTGTGTGGTATGTCTGGGAGATGTCTCAGCCAATTTCTAAGTGAATATCATCAGCAATGTGGAAGTCCTCACCACAGTTTTTTCTTATATTAAACCCAGATCTTACCGGAATAATTCATGCTTATTGATCATGACTCTTGTCTGCAGAGGTACACAAGGTGGGTTTAACCCAGCCCTCATTTTTTTTAAGTCTCGTAAGTCTTCCCTGTTGTAGGTTAAGCAGTGTCTAATAATGATAACTAGGACTTATTGTGTTTACTGGTAAACACCTGTTAAATTTGTACTTACATTAGTTCACTTAATCTCACAACAACCCTATGAGGGAGGCAAAAGAATTAATATGTGGACTGAGTGATTTGCTCAGGGCTACAAGGCTGAACAACGGAAGAGCTAGGAATACACCCCAGCGTAGGACTTCAATGTTCATACTTCTTACCACAATGCATTTAATGTATGGTTTCCTTATTTCTTGACACTTCAACAACCTAGTCACCCTTTTACCTTCATTTATATCTTTTCTAATCTAGTAGGGCATCAGATATGGTCTGATCAAGGAGGCAGAGAGAGGAATGTCATTTCCTTGTCTGAACAGTATACTTCAATCAATGGAGTCAGATGTCTTATTAATTTATTATGGTAACCAAAGCCATGGAAATCCTTAGAAGCCTCCTTCACATGAACTGCTTATCGTGCAGTTCTTCTTATACCTGCTGCAATGACTCTTCTTGTGGATACACAATAACAGATCTTTCTATCTCATTCCTATCACATTCATCATTTTAGTCTAGGCCTATGAGAAACTTAAAATCTTGATTTTTGTCATTTGAGGTATTAGGTATCCCTCCCAGCAGCTATCTAGAAACCTGAAATGGTGAAAGCAACACCCACTCTTCACATCAGCCATAGGGTTCATAAATTCCTGCCTTCAGGCTCTGTGGGAATTTGGACCAGCAGCCCTGTAACACTGGGTGCTAAATGATCAAGGTACCAGTAGTTCCAGCCACCTTTTAGCTTGGCTTGTCTTTTTCTTTGTGCAAATAAACATTGCAGACAAAACAGATCTTTTTTTTTTTAAGAGAGAAGGACAGTGAGAAAGAGACAGAGAGAATCAATTTTTATTGAGTTTTTCACATGGCTTTCATTGCTCTGACACTTCATTGTGTACGTAGGTGCTGGGATTTGAACCCATGTACTTGTGCATGCCGGGCAAGCACCGTAACCACTGAACCAGCGCTCCAGCCCCTAAAACAGACTTTTTAAAAAAGCATGAATGTTAAAACTTTTGTGGTTGAACAAACATGTAGAAGCGGAATGCAGGACAAGGGAAGAGCACAGACAGGGACTGGAGACTTTGGAGCTGGACCATCTCAGTTCACATCTCGGAGCTGCCAGTCAATACTGCCAACCATGGGCAAGTCGCTTCCATTCTCCATGCCACACCCCCCTTCCTTATAAGGTAGGCACAGTCTTATTCCTACTTGATAGAACTGCTCTTAATGAGCTAGTATACTTCACATGTTTAGAGCAGGACCTAATACACTGTAAGTAATCAATAGTTTCTAGATATTGTTACTGTTCTAAATCCAAAGTTGGCAAATGACAGTCCTTAGGTCAAATCTAAGCTTTCCAGCCACTGTTTTGTAAGATAGAATGCACAAATTCTTGATCCCGGTCTATTACTCGTTGGACTTGTAACCTTGGAGCAGTGATTGATACTTTCTGGCTTCTATTGTTTTGTCTGTAATAAAGATTAGTTATGACTGTTCCTCCTGAAGAACAAATATGTGAGAAACTTTATACTGAAGATCCTATTTGTTATTCACCTGCTCAATAATTCCATGTTTTATAGCCAGCCATTTGTGCTAATTGTTGTGATATAGATGTGAACATGCGCATTGCTAAATTTTTATTTTTTCTACCTGTCATGAGTACTCACTGGGTCTTAAACACAATTCTAAGTTCTTTGTGTGCATTAACTATTCAGTCCTCCTAACACCTCTCTGCACTACTATTTATCCTTATTCTACAGGTGGAGAAATGGAGACATGAGGACATTAAGGAAAATTTCCCAAGCGCATACAGTTGGCAGATGTCAGAACTGGGATGTGAAATTGTGTTGTCTGGCTTCAGAGTCTGGAGTTTTAACTTCCATTGTAAAGTAGAAACTCAACTTTCAGGGCCTGTGAACCCCCCAGACCAACTTTATACAAATAAATAATTGCTTCCAATTGTAAGCTTTCAAACATTTGTAAATTGATTAGCATACTGCCTGACATAGAATCATCATCATCGTGATATTCATGGTCCTGAGGATGTCAATTTCAGTGAAGGTCACCTCAAAGCATGGTTAGAAAGGAGATATACCTAGAACTGTTGGAGCCCTTCATGAAAGGAGGTCTTTCCTACACTGAGATTTGGAGGACACAGAGAGGAGTTCCATGCAGAGGAAACTATGTGCAAAGAACAGAGGCAGGAGAGAACATGGCATGTTTAGAGAATCTAACAGTACTTTCCATGGCTTCTATGTGAACTTATGAGGACCAGATCATCTGGCCATGGGCCAGCTGGGGAATGGCTCTGCATGAACTGGGACAGATCTAATTCCTCTAGGGTATGCCTCTTTCAGAGCAATGCCATATATTTTATATGAGCTCTGGAATGTAAACACCTTCTGGCCAGGGAGCCAGTCCATCTCCCTCACTGTGAGAACTCAATGCTCAGAGCTCTCCTCGTAGCAAGAACTCTTTCAACATTTGTTGAACTAATAAATAATAATCAACATGCTCTGAGTGATTATGGGGCAATCCATGCAATAGGGTGCTTTTTCTGCATCCACTGGCTTACTCTGGGGCAAGGATCTTGCTTCATTGAAAAATAAAGGCAGGCTGGGCATTATGGCTAATGCCTGTAATCCCAGTGGCTTGGAAGGCTGAACCAGAATGATCACAAGTTCAAAGCCACCTCAGCAACTTAGCAAGGCTCTAAGAAGCTTAGTGAGACCCTATCTCAAAATAAAATATAAAAAGGGTTGGGGATATTGCTGAGTAGTTAAGAGCTCCTGGGTTCAATCCTTGGTACCAAAAACATACAAAAAGATAGGAGATCTGGAGAGGAGAAGTGACTTGCCCAGATCTGGGCAACTGGTCAGTGGCAGAAATGGAACTGTAACCCACATTTCTGATCCCCCAAATCAGCTTTCTGAGAGATTAGCTATAGTTTCTGAGAAAGTTAATATTGCTTCTCTCATCATTTTTCAGTCTTTTTAAAAATATAAATGACCTCCCTCTGCATCTTTGCTCTCTAAGGTGACCTAGGAAAATACCTTAAGGAAAAGTCTGTTAGTTCAGAAAATCGCACTGTGGCCCACCTGACCTCAACTTGAATGCTTCATGAAAGGTGCGGATCCCAGGCTCTGGACTATAGCTGATCCCCTGCTGCCTCAACCACAGGAGAGAATTCCCATTTTTTTGCTCTCATTCTCTGGAATAATGAACTATTTCTTTTCCTTCCTGTAATCTGAATCTCTTTTTTGTTCTTCTTTCTAAGAAGATAACTTGCATATATGAGATTGATTTTCTGGCTCCTTAGAAACCAGCTTTGTAGGAGAGTTGATTGGGTTTGCCTAAAGCATTTCCTCATTAGTAGCCTGTGTGTGCTTTTCCATTCAAATGTCATCTGGCAGTCCCAACAAAGATTTAATTGTGGCCACCACTTGGGGCCTTAACAAACTTGGGCTTTGATGAATGTTCATTTGAAAGCCCCACAACTGCCTATCCTTCAGGTGAAAAACTACAAACATATTGAAAGTGACTTGGGGGATTATTGGTTTGGCGACCACTTCTTACAGCTCTCCTCCCTCTTCTATTTTCTGCAACTGAAGATTGGAATTTTAATTGCTCTACCACAGTTTTTAATTCATGATGCCTAGAAAGGGCATGGTTTATTAATTAGTTCTGATTATTAGGCGCCCTGAACTGGGTCTGGCTGCTTCTTGATTGGTTCCAACAGCTCTTTGCCTGAAATTACTGTCTGAAGCACATGGAGGTGTAATTATGCAGATACTAGCTGTCCAGTGCTGCCAGGTTAAACCCTCTATTATGAATACACATTATAGTGTCTTAAAAGGCATTTATTGAAATGCCATAGTTTAATAGTTCAGGCTTACAAAATCAACCTCTCTTATGTTACAGGCAACAGACTCTTAATTGGGTGTTTTCTCCTAGCACATAAAAACACTGGCTTAAACACACACACACACACACACACACACACTTAATTAAAAAAAGAAACAGTATAAGATATAATATTACTTCACAGTTAAAAGTTGAGGATTCTGGAGCCAGTCTACTTGGATTTGCCTCATGCATCTTCTGTCTTCTAGAACTATAAACTTGAGCATGTGACTTAACCCCTCTCCACTGCAGTCTTTGGTAAAATGGGGAAGATAATAATGCTTGTTTCATGGGTGGTTGCAGGAATCAAGTGAATTAATACACAAGAAACACTTAGTAAAGTACTTGGAATGTAATTACTCTGCTTTTTACTGATTGCCTGATCACATTTACCCGTATTTATGTGTTGTAAACCTAGTTTCTGAAGCTCTGAAAGAATTGGGAATTATCCTTGTGGCAAACTTGAAAGTTATCCCCTAATATCTATTCTTTTCCACAGTAATAGCCTCCCTTCCTCACCAATTTTTGACTGGGTGTCAACAGGATGATCAAAGTAAGAAATAAATTTGTTTTCCATATAGAAGTGGTCATGAGGCTAAATTCTGGCTGATGAGTTGCAAGCAGAGACAGTAGGTCAGTTTCTAAAAAGTGGCCTCAAAGGAGGAGGAATGATGTGTTTTCACTTCTTCCATCCTGCTGATGGACTGTGGTTATTTTAGTCCGTTTTCATATCACTGTGAACAAAAGACCTGATAAGAACAAATTTAGAGGAGGATAAGCTTATTTGGCACTCATAGTTTCAGAGATCTCAGTCCATAGACAGCTAATTTCAGTGCTCTGGGCCAGAGATGAGGCAGAACATCATGGTGGAAGGGTGTGGAGGAGGAAAGTAGGTCAAGATATATCACTCGGGAAGCAGACAGAACTCCATTCACCAGGGACAAAATATGTACCCCAAAGGCACACCCCCAGTGACCTACCTCCTCCAAACACATCCTTCCTGTCTACAGTTACCATCCAATTAGTCCATATCAATGGACTGAGCTTTTGGGGCATACCCCATATAAACCATAATATTGGTCATGGTGGGTGGAACCCAAGCATCTGTCTTTGATCATCAGATGTTATACTAGGGATGCAGAGAAATAAGGGAGCACAAACCTGAGTCCATGCAACTTCAGGAAGCAGAGCTGCCCTAATATCTCTTTTCCTTTACTCTATACTTTTTGGTAAGCTTAATAAACTAATTTCTGATATTTATTGTAGACAAATCTAGTATTAGTATAAGTTTCACCTTCCTTTCCCTACTTTAAACTGATCTTATTATTATGATTGTAATATGTAGCGATGTCAGTATGTAAGGCATGAAGAACCATGAAAAGATTTCACACACTTTCCTATCAGAGGCACTGCTTTATCGCTCCAAACATGGCTACACCATTCTAATTTTCTGCCTGAGGATATTTAGTCTCGGGCCTCAGTCAAGGATTGGAGAAAACCCAATTTCTGAAGTGTGCTTATAGCTGATGGACAAGCCATATAGAAAGTACTGGAGTCTCTTCCAACAATAAAGGACATTCTGGCAATTTTAATACTTCCTCTGAGTAGAAATCATGGTTCACTGGAGGAATCCAGTGGCAATTTTCTTTGCTATACACAAATTTAAGTTTCTTCGTTTTTCTACACCTATAAAAAAGAAGCAGTACTGCTGAACAAAGGGGTCTTAAGCAAGGATGTATTGATTTTATTCTTACTCAGAACTCATATGGAAAGAAGTTCCAAGACCTCGATATATCTTTCTGAGGAACACTGATGATAACTTCTTCACCTCTTTAATTTGTTTAAAATTGAAAACTTCTTTTCTACCAGAGATCAGAGGACTGATTTAAAGATTTTGCTGAGAGTTCCTCGAAACACTAATAAAAGGCAGAGGGGATATCTAAAGATCTCAAGAAACCTACCCTCTTCATCCTACTCGAAGCTTAAGAAGGAAGATTACATTATTTCTATTTGTCTTAATGTGAAGTGCAGAGGTGTCTTTAAGCAAAACAAAATCAGGTTTCTGGAACTTGTGGGCTGGTACTTTTGCATCAGGAAAATTCTTAGGTCTTTAACATTCTCTCTACTGTATTTTCTGGGGTTCCATTTGTACATATATTAGACCTTTGCCCTTCATTCTTCACATCTCTTAATCTCAATTCTGTTCACCATTTTTTATCTGTGAACTACATTCTGTATGATGTGTTCATGTCTACAGTTCACTAATTCATTCTTCTGACATGTCTATCGAAGTTTTAATTCTAATGTTGTTGTTGCTGTTACTAGACATCATTTGATTCCTTCACCTGTTTTGTCATTTTAATAAATAATGTCTGGAACATACTCTCAAACTTTTATTTGTTTCTGTAAACATACTTGTAGCTTTGCAGTGTGTGTAAGTCTGTTCTTGCTGTCAGGTTTTTGGGCTAGCTCTTGATCTTAGTACCTTGTTTTGTTGTGTGAAGCATTTTCTTTGATGTTATGCCAGCTCATCGCCATTGAATATGACTCATGTGGGTTCTTTGAAGCCTGGAATGAAATCACTGTTCTTGAAAAAGGATTTACATTTCACTCTGTTAGGCCCCTGTAGATTTGTGGAGTTTGGGACCTCCTTAAACTAGATTTAATGTTTAGTACAATTCTCACGTCATCTACTCACTTTCCTTACAGCTTTTCTAGGCTTTAGCTCCTTTAAACCAGAACTCATTTCATTTTTTCCTTTTTTAAATTAGTTCAACATAGTTTTACGTATTGATATCATCGCTGCACATTCATACATACAAATGTAATGACAATGTAACTTGAACCTGATCCTAATCCAAGATCTTTCCCCCTTTGCCCAATCCCTGATCTCTTGTCTCCACTTTAATTCCCCCCAATACAGATACAAGTGTCTATATACATATATATTAATTTTTGAATTTTAAATGCCTGCATGAGTATTATTTACCTTCTCAGGGAAGTCAAGTATACCCTACGGTATTAATAACCCCCCTTTTCCCTTTCTTTCCTTCTTCCCTCCCTCTTCCACCCACCCTACACCCTCCATTCAAAGCTATAGTTATACCATTATATATTACTTTGGATTTGGTGGGTCCAGTAAATACACTTGACAAATGTTTACCCTATTCTAGGTTTTACTCTAGCTTCCACATATGAGAGGAAACATTCAGCCCTTAAGTCTCTGTGTTTGGCTTATTTAACTCTGCATGATTTTTCCATTTCCATCTGTTTACCTGCAAAAACCATGCTATCATTCTTTCCAGTAGCTGAGTGGAACTCCATTGTATATGCCACAATTTTTGAATCCATTCATCCAACGAAGGGCATCTGAGTTGATTCCATAACTTAGCTATTTTAAATTGAGCTGCTATAAACATTGATGTAGTTGTGTCACTGTAATATGCTGATTCCAGCTGTGCTGGGAAAATGCCCAGGAGCAGGATAGCTCGATCATATGGTAGTTCCATCCCTAATTTTTTGAGGAGACTCCTCCACACTGCTTTAGGAATCATTTCTTGTCATCTCCCATGGATGACCCAGTCCTCAGCAACTAAAGTGACTGATAAATTTTGATTGAATTAAATTATCACATCTATCTTGTTAGCACATTCTCTCTGACTTTATTCTTGGGGCTGCTCACTGAAAAGACATATTCTGCATTAAATGTATTTCCCAATTAGGCATATTTTCTGCAAGGCATTTGTATGTCTTCACTCCTTTATGAATTCCTCCAGTGTTGTACCACATAGGAAGTAGTTAGTTGGTAAATGTGTGCTTCCAGGCTGACTTTATACACTCCTCATACTTCTGCCCAAGTGTATCAAACCACTCATTTATGAGATTTCTCACACTTTACTTGAATACTTCCAAGAGTTTCTTGCTCTCTGGAACTAACCTTTTGTGGCCCTAGAAATGGGGAAAGTATTCTAACATCTTTTCATTTAAGTATATAACCAATCTCACTTTCCTTGAGTTCTCTCTAGTGTTCTGATCTTTGATTTTGCCACTCATACACCACCATGGGTATCACTGCTGCCTCTATTAGCTTGTCATTTGGCATACTTTGTCTCAGTAGCAAGGATAGATTTCCTGAAAGAATATGATTTCTAGTTAATCAAACTCTCTATCTCCACTATTTGCTGGCCATATGACTCTACGCAAGACAAACTTCTGAGCATCAGTGTGCTGGTGTCTATAATAATCCTAACCCTCAAGGGATAAACTGTGTAAAACTGCCAAAACTCACCAGAGCTAGAATAGTCATATAAGGGATTTCTTTCTAGTAAGGTCTAAAAGGGATAGCAGTGTACTGTTATTTTTGTATTGGTTATGGGCACAAGGATGCTCAGTAATTTCTAGACTTTAGTTTCCTTATTAAATATAAAGGGGGGTGCTGGAACCATGGCTCAGTTGTAGAGTGCTTGCCTGGCATGCACAAGGACCTGTGTTCAAACCCCAGCACTGTATACACACAATCTAGTGTTGGAAACCAGATGAAAAAATAAATAATATTGGGGTTGGGGATTTAGCTCAGTGGCAGAGTGCTTGCCTAGCATGCGCAAGGCCCTGAGTTTGGTCCCCAGCCCTAAAAAATTAAACAAATAAATAAATAAATATAAAACTGACTGATTCTTTCTCTCCCCTTCACTCTCTCTTTCTATCTTAAATATACATATAAAGTGGGACCTAAAGTGGTCATTTTGAAGCTTCAGTATGGTTGGATGCTTGGGGCACCCAGTTCAGTACTTGGCACACAATTAGTAAGCATGCAAACATTACTTCATCATTCCCCTTCCAGTCTGAGGTACAACTTTCCCTTTCTTTTGTAATTGCAATAAAAATTAAAAATTAGAATATACGTGTGTGTGTGTGTGTGTGTGTGTGTGTGTGTGTGTAGGAAAATGATTGTTATTCTTATCTCAACTTTTTAAAGTCCTAGCTACACTTTAAGGACAAGTTCAAATGCCATCTTCTTCATGAGGCGTCCCTGATTCTCACTCCTGAAACTCATCCCACACTCCAGTCAGGAAAACAGTGCAACCAAAGGAAAATCTCCAACCTACCCCAGCTGATGCTTGAATTTCCTATATGTCAAAAAGAATAACTCTGAAACGTACAAAGCCAGGACTGTTCTAGCTCCTACTAAAATGGTTTTAGAGATGAAACTTTTAACATATTCTGAAGAGATGTGTTTATTCCAGGGACAGCTTAAGTCATCCCCCGAAATTTTCTGCATTTTTTCTTAGGTACACCTGTGTTCCTCTTTAAATACAGTGCCTAAAAACAAAAATATTTCTTAAAATACCTGGTTCAATAATAACCTTTCTCCTGTGACTATAACCTGTGCTAACAGGTTTGAGACAATCATGGGGCTGTACCGTTCTTTTTTTCTTTTTTCTTTTTTTCTTTAAGAGAGAGCGACAGTATGAGAGGGAGAGAGAGAGAAAGTGAGAAATAATTTTTTATTTAGTTTTTCATGTGACTTTCGTTGCTCCAAGACTTCGTTATGTACGTGGTGCTGGGGTTTGAACTCACGTACTCGCACATGCCAGGCAAGCACTGTAACCACCGAGCCACCATTCCAGCCCCGTGTGCAGTTCTTCTAATTGCATTTATATTTAGTTAAACCCTTGAAATCTTCTTTTAAAGTATGTGTTGGTGTTAAATGATTTCTCTTTTGATTTGTATTAAGAGGATCGTTTTGATATCCATGATTGAGTCCCACAGTGTACATACATACTACATGTTTTTCATGCTTCTGGATTCATTTGTTTTTCAGGGTTTCTTCCAAAGTACTCTAATCTTAGTATAAAACTTGACTCATCCTATTTTGTGCCATAGTTTGAGTACATATCTTATGCTCAATCTTAGGTGGTCTTCCCTAGAAGCAGAGCTTCCGGTGGGTAGCTGGTTGACAACTCTGTAGCTTCCCAGAGTTATGTTTTGAGTTGCTCTCAGCCAACCCACAGCAGCTAGTAAAAGGGATCTAGACAGGACACCAACAGCATCTACTACAGACACAGCAGATGTTGTAACTCTCCAATAGGGAAACTACATATTACTTTTCTTTGTAGTCTCTCTAAACCTAGCTCCATATCTTGCACAGAAGAAGCACGAATTTGTGAACTGATTCATCAAAGATCTGGAGGAAATGCCCACTAGTTTGCACTCATTATAAGCTGCTGACATTTATAATAACCGATACCCATGAGAGACTTGGCCAGATCCTCCAATGTGTGGGTGACAGAAGGATACAGAAGTTCATACTTCACGTTGCAAGAATTTGGTTGCCCTGTCAACTCAAAACCCATCTATGGACCAAATGCTCAAATTTAGCATGGGAAAATAGCTTCCGCAGTACCAAGGCAAAGATAGCAAAGGGCAGAATTTCAATCTATTCCATTCACTGCTTACATTATTTCTGGCTTTTATACACATCAACACATCTATACCCATATCATTTTTCAGTGACTATAAAATATCTTACAATTTATTTAAGCTGACATTTTTTGAGTTTTCAGATCCAATGAATAATGCATTTGCTACTCAAATTGTTGCTACGAGAATATATTTTGTGCGTGTGTGTGTATTTCTTTCTTTGTATGTTCTCAGCGCTATTACATTGAAACCCCACCCACCCTCGATTCTGGACCGAAAACTGGCATCAGGGGCAGTGAACGTGCCTTCCAGATTCCTTACATCGCTATTAAATAATATGTCTTCAAGACTAAGTTATGCTTTCTTACTTTCTGCCCATTTTTTTCAGCATTTTCCTGGAATACGACTTAAGAATCAGAAAAGGTTGAAAAAAGCTACAAGTAATTCTAAGCTGCAGAACATAATCATAGCAAGTTCCTAGAGCCACACTGATATATAATTTAAATAGTAACATAAGTACGTTCAGAGGAACAAATTCTGAATCTTGCTCAGAATTTAAGTGGTTCAGTATTAAGAGCTTGTCCAATGCAAATTTCTTTCAAAGGCACAATCAGACCTTCCAGAAGGAGAGCCTGCTGTACTGAAGAGCTTTCTTGTCTCTTTGCTTGCAGTTAAGTACATGAGAGAAGCCACACCCTACGTGAAGAAAGGATCTCCAGTGTCCGAGATCGGCTGGGAAACACCACCGCCAGAGTCCCCTCGATTAGGGGGCAGCTCCTCAGATCCTCTGTCATCGCAGTCCTTCTCCTTCCATAGAGACCGGAAGAGCATCCCCCTCAAAATGTGCTACATCACTCGGAGTATGGCCTTGGCTGATCCCGAGAACAGGTGAGAGCCAAAACTCTACTCCTCGTCAGCAGCTGCTTGGCCTCCGAGGTGAGGCAGGGCTCGTCCTGGTCTGAAAACTGTGATTCCCAGAGAATAGCACAAATGGGCCACGCTGAGAGAGCGTGTATGCTCCAGTCACATCTCCCTCCCCTTCTTCCATCCTTTTTCCTTCCTCTTGTCTTCATGGAGGTTGTATACACTGAGCACTAGCACTGGAAAGAGTGAAAGAACTGAAATCAGAATCTTGGCCCGCTTATGTGACTTTGTGCAAGTTTCTCAAACCATTGATATGCCTCAGCTTTGTGATCGATACGGTGGCAATAATTATGACAAATAACAGGTTGTGAGGTTAAATGGGGAAATCCATGTGAAGTGCTTAGCATGGGAAAACCATCTTCGAATATAAGCTACAGTAATATTTATATTCGTGTTAAGTAGCAATTAGCATATCTTCCTCTACAGCCTTAATTCCCCCAACTGTGTATGTGAGGGTTAGATGGCAGAAGCCTTGAAGCTGTTTTCTGCTTTAAACTTCCCTTTATGCTCAGGAGAGAGAAAGGAGCAACTTCAGACCACGCCTGGAGTGCTGTTTCCCAAAGATGGTGCATGATATTGCATGCCACAGGACAGATAGATCAGCAATCCATGGCAATTGGAAGGAGTTCTTGCACGAGAGTGTAAATGTTTGGGGTTACTTTACCCCCCCAAAAAAAATCTTAATTTAAGTCATCCAAACAGAAAAATGTAGATATTGGAAAAAAGTAAGAGATATAGAAAGGAGAGCAGGAGCTGAGCCAGCGAATGGGGGCTCTCTGTGACCTTTGCATTCTCATTAAAGTGCTAAAAATAGGCTCAGCTCTACTGGTCCTTATTTATAACATGTGTGGGACAGCTGCAACCCACCCGAATAGGAAATATTTGGCTAGGTTCAGAGTTGCTGATGGGGAGAAGCCAACGGGAATAGGGGCGGGGAGAAAAAGTGCCTCCTTGGCTCCCAGCTCAGTGTTGCTTTTTGTCTTGTACCAGAAAGCTCACTGCAAGGAAAAGCTAGGGCCCTTCTGGCTCCGGGCAGCTACAGGATCTCACTGTCCTGCTCACCTTTCCATCGTATGTCAGTTATGCCTGCTCCGGGCTTGGCCAGTTCCATGAGGCAGTCAGCGAGTAGCATTCGGAGTCAGAACAGGCCGAGGAGGAAGCAGTCCTCTGGAGATTCACGCCCACCCTCCTCTGTAATTTTTTTTCCACTTGATTTCTGCCTGTTTTGTGAGCCTGCAGTTACTGTCTTGGTAATTCTGAGTTTCGTCTTCCATGTCTTTTTACGCACCCAGTCAAACAAGTCTTTTCTCCCAAAACTCTGATATCTGAGGTCTCACATGGCAAACATTCGTGCTTGTGAATTGTGCGAACTGCTTGGGCTTTATGCTAATCCATACAGACCAGATACTGAAAAATGGCAGCCCCTGGATCCACCCAGCCCACAGACTTGTGCTTTTTTTTTTTTTTAATAGTCTAACAGTGTTCTAAGGAAATCTGAATTGGTTACCATATTGAATGATTGGGAATATTAACATAAAAAGGACTGTTTTATAGAAGAATTGAAAGAACGAGTGATATTACTGGGCATACCCTGCGGTAGGTGGGGCTCCAATTTAGAGGGGCCTAGTGGAGGTTTCCTCCTTTGACAAGGGAATGAGCCCTCCTAATCAGCCAGATTACCTATACTTAGGGGATTCCCTTAGTTTCTTGTCTGGTCTTTTGCCTTACCTGCCTAGTCTTTGACTTTACAACCATATTTAGTCCTCTTAACAGCTTTTTAACTGAGGTTAAGTGTGCTTATATAAATTAGTAACATGTTTACCTAGCATATTGTATGGTTGGGCTTCAAATCCTTGCCTATGGTACAGGTGACAGCATCAGGCATTAGCCAGGCATTTCCAGAATATGCAAAGGCTGGAAAACTTACTAGAGTGTCACAGAAGCAGTCGGCACTTTGTGAAATTCTGAGTAGGGGATTTCTAGGGTTCCTTCTAACTGTGGACTTACATGCCATACTCCTAGGTTAGTCAATTATATTTTGAAGAATATTGTGGGAGACATCAGGCCTTACTCAAATGTTGAAAACTTCATTTTGTATGCCAAGCCAGTAGAGGAGAATGAGTTTTAACCTATTGTCAGGGCTCTTCAAGTCCACCTTTGATGAATCTCTGCAGGCTCTCATGTGGGAAAGGGAAAGCCTTTTCTACAGGGTATCAGAACCAGCAAGGTGGAAGGAAAATGAGGATCCACCTAAGCCAGAGGCCTTCAGAAGATTTTAGGTGCATATGGGTCCAAAACTGATGTTAGCAAGATCGGGGGCCTTGGTGAGACTTCCTCTGGTTAGGGAGAAGAAGAAATGAAACAAATGTGTTATGGAATTCCAGTTATATACTCATCAGAGTATAGCATACCAGTCAGAAATGTAAAATCTGCAAAACACATCTCCGTGCTGAACACAAGAGACACTCCTAACACAAAGTGATTTGAAAGGTGAAAGACACAGGGCCTGGCCCAAGCAGACAAGGCAAATGCGAACTACCAACAGCAACAGAAGGCCTCGATTTTGATCTTGACAAACGGCCCGGTAAAATGTAGGCTCCAAAGCACAAAATAAGACAGGGAAGGACTGATTTATGTTGAGGCCAGAATTCACAAGGAACATTCAACAGTTAGGAATGCATACCAAATAAGACAGCAGCAACCTTTAGAGCAGAGAGTGCAAGAAGAAAGAGACAGATACCCGCTCATAGTAGATAATGTAACATACACCACTCTCGGTCAAAGACAGGAAGGTGGAGGACAAAAGATAAACAGGACATAAAAGGCACCAACGACATGATTAATAAGGTAGATAGGGATACATCGCAAACATTGTGCCCCGATAATACAGAAAACACTTTCCTATCAAATCCACATAGAACATACTCAAAACACACTACACATAAGTTCACAAATAAAACACAGCAAATTCCATAAGGTAGAAATAATGCAAATAACATCATCTGATGATAATTGAATAAAACTAGATAATCAATAACAAAAATCAGGCCATAGAATATGTAATGCGTTTATTCCTGGACCTTTAAAGTTTCTCCACAAAATAACTCATGGGTCCAAGGAGAAATATGAACTAATATTGTAGCATTTCTTTAAAAAATAGTAGTATAAATAGTGCATTTATTAAATATAAAAGAAGAACAAGGAGAAAAAAAAGAGTGTAGACTGTATGATCAGCTAGACCTGGGGTGAAATCTTGGTTTCACGAGATATGCATGAATTTAAGCAAGAATTTAATTTACTTTAAACAGCCATTCTAGGTTGTAGGTACTCTACACTCCATTTTATAAACAATGAAACTTCATTGAGAAGCAAGACTTGAAGCCAACAGTAGATCTGGAATTCCAACCCGGACCTGGCTAACACCAAACCCAGTTTCTGAATCATTATTCCCACTGCCTCCAACTTCTGTACCTGTCAGCCAGAAGTCAATGGTCTCCTGGGTGCGAAAGCCCAAGAATTGATGACAAATGCTAGAGCATCTCGGGGCTAATCCTCTCAGTTGGCGACACACAGCTGCTCATAGTTTGCATTAAAACCTCTAATGCTCAATGTCTCAAATAGAAACAGCCATAGAGGAGCAGGCAAGATTACCGCTCTTTCTGCGAAAACGGTCACTCGGCAGGCACTGACTGCACAAGGACCTTTTGCTGCTCGTGGCTATCAATGTTTACAGCTTTTTTAAAATTCTCCCCCTTACGTATCTCTTGCTTTTCATATTCGGCTCTTTGCCTTCATAGCCACTGCCCTGGTCCAAGCCACATCCTCAGTGCCTCAGAGAAGCTGGATCTATTTCCCACTGAGTGCTTTATTTCCTGTTTGAACCTTCTCAATCCCTGTTTACATTACACTCTGCTACCCTAGGGAATGAGAAACTCAAAATTTAACCTTTCTATCGAAATAGCTTCTAGTCACGTGCACTAGTAACTAAACTCTTCAGTACTTAGTGCGTTTAGGTGTTGGATCTTCTATAACTTTCCAGCTCTTCTCACCTCATCCTTTTTGCTCCAATAACCCTTAAAGAACTTGTAAACTTCCTACAGTTGCCTTACTGAGAACTTGCTGCTCACCCTCTAAGCCTCAGCACGGGCAGTCTTTTTGGACATTGATGTCCCGCCATGCCTTGGATACACTATACTTCCACCCGTTACATACCACCCTTCATAATGACTTGCACTTTTTTCTTATGCACCCACTTCCAGAGCCTCTCAAGCTCTGGAATGCCCCAGCTTTCTGAAACTTTTCTTGGTACAAAGGAAGCATTCAAAAATATTATTTTTAATAAATTATAGATGGTATCTTTATTTTTGGTATTCTTACCTCTTAAATAAAATTTCTTAAATAAAAAAAAACAGCCTTCCACTAAATATCCTTGAGATTAAGACAGTAAATAAAAGCATAGTTCTATCTTGACTGATGTAGGAAACTTAGACCAGGACAATCCATTAGCCAAGCCTGTTACTGGATTGAGAGCAGCTGCACCAATGTGGGTGGATGACAAGGTGTCATTCCTGACCATGGGCACCACCATACAACAGTCCCTGTAGGTTTTCCTGGTTACAGTTTCCAGAGAAATACACAATTACTCTTGGACAATAGTATGCATCCCTGTTTGTGGTGCACAATAAGAAATTCACAAGAAGGTACTGTCCCCATTTCCAATGGAAAAGCTCCACTCAAGACACTTGGTGATTCCCAGGGGTGTGATCCAGTAGGAGGCTTGGCTATATTTCCACAGTGCCTTCAGTGATGTCACCACAATCTAGCACCTGAGATTCAGTCATGGAAGATCTGCAACTTCATTTAGTGGGATAATAAGAATGGATCCATCTCTCAGAGGTGGACACACATTAACTTCATAGCCATTTACAAATGATCCACTTATAAGGATCATTGCAAATGGGCCATTGTAGATAGATGGTTGTACAGTGATCAGTGCAGCTGTGAAGCAGTTGGAAATGCTCACGTGGAAGGATCTCTAGGTTCTTTCACTATAGGACTGCTGTACTGGAAAACAACCATAAATGAAAGCAGAATACTAGAACACCAAGGAACTTCGACCACGTGGACTTTCAAGGCAGCCTAAACAATGCATTTTTTCTCATAGAGACACGTTGCATGAGAAATTGAATTCTTACAGAAGTTATTTGGTGAGTATGGAATAAATACAAGAGGTGCTAATAGATCTAAAAAAGAATATTTTAGACTAGGAATCTGGAAGTCCTCCCTCCCAGGATGGGGAAAGCCATCATAATGTCAAGGTGACCATTATGTAAATTTCTGCTTTGCCAAGACTCCCTCTCCTTTGGGCTGTACACAAATAGACTGGGGCTTCCTCATGAGTTCTCCCCTGTCCTTTCATGGCTAATTAACCCCCTTCACAGAGTTCTTTCTTCTGATGGGGATAAGTACAGTGGAGTTGGTCTTTGCTTATCAAATGTACTCACCTTCCAGTCCAGGCTTCCTGAATCTTCTCCCATATCACCTTGATTAGAGATTTAGATGATCTTAATATGTTAGTTACATACAGATAGAAACATAGTCTTTAGAGATTACCAACAAAAGAGTAATCATCTTACAAATTTAACTGTTTTTTTTCCTTTCCCAGTGTTTGGGGGCACATTATTGCCATCCATACCTTATATAGAGTTCTCAGTTTGTATTTATCAAACTTTGAATACTACTGAAAATTTCCCTCCAGTTCATCCAAAATGAAGATTCATGAGGTATTTAGACATGTCTTTTCTTTTCAGCAAGTCTGATTGTGAAAGGTGTTTTTCCTTTTGAAGAGATTAACAAAATAAGTATTTCCTGGTTCTATTTTTTTTTCATTTTTGGTTAGAAAATGACATAATGTTGGCTTCATAATCAAAACTATTTACAAGAGGTCATGATTGACATTACATTTTAGAAAGAGAAAAAAATGTAAAAATCAATATATGTCAGTGTAATGGACACATTTTAAATATCTAAAATGAAGGTTTAAATAAACTGTGTGCTAAGATCAGTGAATAAAACTCTAGATCCCAAGTTAGAAATATGGGTTTAAATCTTGGTGTTGTCACTTATTCTCTGTTATTTTGGGTAAATTATTCATTTTCCCTGGCACTGAGGTTCCTTATCTGTTATGGTCCAAATGTTTGCATAACTCCCCAAATTCATATGCTGAAACCTAATCTTCAATGTAGTGGTATTAAGAGGTGGGGCCTTTGAGATGATTAGATCATTCCCTCATGAAGAGGACTTGTGCTCTTATAAAAAGCTTCAGGTGGCCTGCTTGCACTTCCTCCATGTGATGACATTCAATAGATGCCATCTATGAGAAACAGGCCCTCCACCAGACACTAAATCTGCTGGTGTCAGGATCCTAGATTTCCTAACTTCCAGACTAAGGCATTTTATCAGATTGGCCTGGACAGAGTGAGACAGAAATTGGTGCTGAAAAGTGGTGTATTCCATAATAATTACCTAAAAACACAGAAATGGCTTCAGATCTGGGAAATAGGTGGAAACTAGAAGAATTTTCAGGTTTACTGCTGTGAAATATGGCTTAAGTAAGGGTGATTCTAGTATAGGATCAAAAGGAGAAAGGTTCAAAAATGTCTTCCATCTTCTTAAAGATTACCTAAAGGGTCCCAGTGAGACTGTTGGTAGAAATATGTCCAATAAAGGAATTCTTGGTGATGTCTCAAATGTAAATAAGGAACAAGGTTTTGGACAATGGAGAATAGACTATCTTTGCTATAAATTGGCAAAGACCTTGGCTGACTTGTATTTGAGGTCTAGTGCTTTGTAGGAGTATTTTCAGAGATAAACTAGGCTATTTGATGGAAGAAATATCTTTAAGTGTTAAGGGATGACTGCTTATAGTAAAATGCAAGAAGAGAGAACAACTTACAGAGGAAATTTGCAATTAAAAAGGACAGGGAATTTAAACAGTTAGAAAATTCTCAGACTGGCCATGTCTTCAAGAATGAAAAAGTGTGTTGAGAGGAAACACAAAGGGTGTGTCCGAGTGAACATTTGGTAAGATGATAAGTACAGATAGGGGAAAACAGAAGCTATTGTTCATCACGTCAATGGAAGAATGACTCCAAAGGCATGTCAGAGATCTTTGCAGCCACCCTACCCATCACAGGTCAGAATGCCCCGGCCTTGGGAACAGAATTATTTCAAGAACCTGCTCCTCACATTATGGTACAGCACTTCTTGGCTGCCAAGTGTGGTTCAGGCTGCCCCTCTGGAGGTAGTAAACCTGGGTGGCATCTGCATGGTGCCATCTCAACTGATACACATGGTATCCAAATTGTGGGTCATGGCTACCACCACCTAGATATCAAAGGAAGAGCTTCTACTAGGGCAAGGCCCAGTAGGGCTGTGGGGGCAGAGCCACCCAGGATACCCCAGACCATAGAGTTACCAACATACAACACCAGCTTGGGAGAGCTGTAAACAAGTGACTTCAAACCATGAGAACTGTCACATGGGCCGTGCCCACCAATGCCATGGGACTGGAAGCTTCCTGAAACACAGCAGTGGCAAGTATAACTGGCTATGTATACCATAAATAAAAAGTCAATGAGCTCTTTTTATTCAACTGTAATTTTTTAAAAAGTTAAACAATTACCATCACATTTACAACTAAAAACAAACAAAGAGCATTTGAAATTTTGGAAAACTACCATTATGGTTATGATTTGTCTGTGTGTCATCTGTCTGTCTGTCTATCTATAATTGCTTCACAGACAAACCCAAATGAAATATTTTGGTATTGGAGAAAGCCATAAAAAGAGGTGTATTGCATAAATAGAGATACGGTCTTATTGTTTGATCCTACAAGGTTCATATTCTGCATTAATAAATATAGAAAGTATAGTATATATATTCTACTTCATATATATATATATATGTATATATATGGTTACATTTCAACATGTCTGAAAAGTGATTGGGAAGGGGAAGTTCAGGGAGGTTGGGTTGCATGAGTCAGAAATTTGAAATGGGAAGCAAGTCCTAAATAGCAACATTATTTTTCAGCATACACAGTGGTTTAGACTAGGTGAGGAGACTATGCCTGGTGGAACTCCTAACAGATAGGTCAGACACTCCCTGTTTAAATCTGTCCTAAATAAAAGTTTAAATGTAATCAAAATAAAACAAGCAGATAGTTTAAAATTCAATAGAATGACAAGGTTTATTTTAGGAAAAGCAGTAGGTGTTCATTATTTATTTTGTAGCCCGTTTGTAAATCAATCTAGGTCCTCATGAGTGAGGTCTGGAAAAGCTGTCCAGATTTTCACCGTGGTGATGTCCCTGTTTTCTCAGTCGTCTCTTGTTGGGAGGACATGGTTCTCCTAGATGGTATTCTAAGTCTGTTTCTTTCTCCTTTGTTTCCAGCTCATGGTTTCATTTTTTGCCCTTCTCGTGAATGTATTTTATTGACATTTCCACCATATTTCAATTGTCTGAATGCTCTTTTTCGTAGAATTTTGTTCTTATTTTATACATGACACATTTTCCGTCAATTCTTGGAGACTAGTAATAAATTAGCTTTTGTTTGTGCTTTTTGTTTCTCACCTACCTTTCTTCTGTTTGTTTCTAACAAACAGAACCTTTCGTATTGGAAGTTTCCCTGAAATGACTGGTGAGTTTTGTAATCCGTTTTAAACTGAGAATAAGAAACCTGTTAAAACCTATATGTGTGGGTGGGGCTTGTCACCAGTGGGATTTCACGTACAGTGGCTGCTTGGCAAATGTCCCTTATGAACAGGCACCTCCTAATTCTGCAACTGTCAGTGTTTTAGGAGTTTTCTCTGTGTCTGTTCATTCACTTAGGAAAGAATCATCTAGGCTCTTTGCTAGGTTGTGGATGAGGGGTGGAAGGTGGGAGAGCACCCAGCTGCCAGCATCTGGGCCCTCGTTTTCAGCCCTGAGCTTCTTCATGGGAGTATTAAACCCCTGCAGGTTGTGCAGAACCAGGGTCTCCCACCTGGATAAAACCGTATCTGTCCTCATTCAGGTTGGGACTCCCTCCACTTTGCAAGGTCAGTTACCTGGCTTCATTGCTGTCTGTGTTCCCAAAACATATTGAATTCTTGCCCCTCATTCATTTTTTGGGCTTAGACCTACTTTATAGTCTGTCTACTGGGATCTTATAAGGAAAGGGAGATTTACATGAATGGTCAAGGCACTGTGTTTTTCTCAATAAGAACCCTTATGTAATTTGCATCTTCATATACAAAGAAGCGCACGAAAGATTCATTTTAATGAGCTTAAAAACAGTTTCATAGCCTTGTTATTTTTAAGAAAATCTATTACCTTCATAAATAAACTTCAGCAGTCATACTAATTATCATACATTTTTAATCAGTGGGGTATAAATTAGTAAGGTTTCTGTAGCAACCGGAAGCTAGTTAAAAGCTGTCTCTGGTTTGCCTTGAGAAAAAGAATAGAGGAGAGTGCTCGCCAAGCACCGTCCCATCAAGACACAGTGCCACGGGTGTATGTGAGGGCTCCTTTCTGTATCTACATGCACCATCGCAGGAAAATTTCAGTTTCCCTCTCCTAACAGCGCTCAGGTTGAACTTGACCATCTGAGTACTGAAGGATATTTGCTAACGTGGACTCTTAAAATATAGGTCTTGATCTTTTGCTTTTGATGCATTAATTCAAGTCCATTTGGTTTGCAAATAACGGCCCCAGGATTCTCTAGCTGAGATAATGAAGTCTCTAAAAGAAACGGAATGCTACCATGGCAGGTTTCACCTACACTGGTGGTTCCACAGGGGACAGTGGGCTTCACAGAGGACCTCTGCCCTTCCTTCTTTCCAAAGGTGTGGAATTTTGTTTTCCTTAGTGGTGAAAGGGGTGGGGCACTCAGCACTGCAGATGCATTTAAAGTAACCCCTATTTGGAAATATAAGGCATGTGTCTACTAAGAGACTCTCCCTTTGCTCCTAAATAATACCAGAAAAGGAATTCTGATATTGCTGATATGTCAAATCTGATTGAGAATCCTTTTTCTTAAATTTCAACTTTAAGACAGTTCTGATTATCCAAGTTCTACGGTACATGCATGTTTGTCGTTTGTATTTGCCACTCTTAGAACAGCACAGAAATTACTCACTAAATACAGAAAGGTGGTGGCAGGGACAGCAGTCAAGGTTCAGGCAGGACGTAGGTGTCACCCTTGAAGGATTAACTAACGCGTTTAATTCAGGGACTTTGACAGAGGAGAGGTAGGGAAGCACCCAAGGCTGAGCAACAGCAGGAACCTGTTAACACCCCTGGGTCTGAGAAGCAAAGGGAGCAACCTTGAAGATAACATCCTGGGAGAGGGACAGTGGCCCCGCTGGGGCTGCAGTAGGTCAAATCCAGTCTTCCTTTTATCCTGGCCTGGAATCTTCTGTTGGTGCCTCTGAGTAGCCATATACAAATGGAAGCCAGAGCTAGGGTGTCTGAGCAATGCCATTTTTCCTGTAGAATTTGACATCATGGAGCACAGAGCAAGGAAAGAAGAGCAGAGAATGAATCTAGAGGGGAAAAAAATCACAAAAGTCTACTTGCATTCTGCCTCTTTGAAAGCAGGTCCAACGTACATAATACATATTAGAAAGTGTGGTTAACCCAGACTTTTCACTTCCTGACACTGTTGGATAAGAACATTGTGGACAGCCCCAAAACAATATGTGGAGGTTCCTGTTTAATTAAAGGACGTCATGCTCCACCTAGAGTTTTGATAACAAGCTTTTGGTTGCTGGTTTTTTTGTTTGTTTTGTTTGTTTGCTTGTTTGTTTTAGGGATTGAACCCAGGGGTGCTTTACACTGAGCTACATCCCCAGTCCTTTTTAATTTTTTATTTTGAGACACTGCTATGGTTTGGAAGTGAGGTATCCCCCAAAAGCTTATGGGAGACAAGGCAGGAAGGCTCAGAGATGAAATGAGAAGGAGCTAATCCTGATGGGGATTAACTGGCAACTGAAGGCAAGTAGGGTGTGGATGGAGAAGGTGAGTCACTGGGGGAGTGCCTTTGGGGTATATATTGCACATCTGGCATGGAGTTTCTCTCTCTGCTTTCTGGAGGCCTGCATTCACCCTCCTCCCTCTGCCACGCTCTTCCACCATGACATTCAGCCTCACCTAGAGACCCAAGGAATGGAGCCAGTCTTCTATGGACGAAGACCTCTGAAACCATGAGCCCCCAAATAAAGTTTCCCTCCTACAATTGCTCTTGTCAGGTCCTTGGGTCACAGCAATGAAATGGCTGACTAAAACAGACACTAAGTAGCTGAGGGTATAGGCCTTGAACTTCTAATCCTCCTGGCTCAGCCTGCCAAAATGCTGGGATTACAGCAGTGACCACTGCGTCCAGTTGGTTTTCTTGTAGCCACTATGATGTAAGAGTCATAATGAAAGAGGCTTCAAGGATAAAACAGAGTTGTTTCAGCTGAGCTGGAAGCTGCAGGGGTCAATGACAGGGAGTGGATAGGCAGCTTGATTCTGGATGGGTTTGGAGTGAACTGTTTTACTCTCCTTGGAAAGTGTAAGAGGTCTGGCAGGAAACTTTCTTCCATTATGACAAAGCTGTAGGTTAGAGAAGGCACTGGTAAGAGTGCTGCTGTCACTGTCCCAACCTGGTTTTGACAGTGACATTCATAAAAAGTCATCACAAAGACAGAGGGAGCTGTAAGGTGAGGAAACAGGTCCTTCTGATCAGTAGCCATTCATCAGTGGGAATCAAAAGTCTTAGCTGCAAAATCTTAACATTAACATGCTCTCATCAAAAATGCCAAATAATTTACCCTTTGCCTGCACATTTTCACTTACAACGTAGTGAAACACACCTGTTATGAAATACACAGCAAATGCCAGATAGTGCAATTCATTTTCGTGGCGCATTCAGACAATGGGAAAAGGTTTCCTCATGTTACCTGGAAATGGATCACTGGATCCAGAAGTTAGAATTCATGGAGCTGTTTCCTCAAATCCTCTGGTGGTATGTTTGACCACACGCATTGTGCAGTCATGAAAACATGACTGACTTTCAGGCCAGCCCAATCTGGCTTTGATTACTAGCTTTGCTACTTATCTTTCAGATGACTTTGTACAATTTAAATCTTTGAATTATTTAGAAGTGTATGAAATGAGGCTGATGGTATCTTTATGTACTGTACTGTTTTTAGAATTAAATAAGTCAAGAGCTAGAGATGTATCGAGAGGTTCTGGGTTCCATCCCCAGCACTGCAAAGAAGAAATAAATAAATAAATAAATTGATATTTGTTTAATGCCTGGGACACAGTAGGCACTTAGCAAATGTTATCTCTTCCTGTTTCCCTGTTCTTTGAAAAATTTCCAAGCCTATTAAAAAGATTAAAAATTCTTCCAATGCCAAAAAGATACTTTAAGAAGTTTTTTTTTTTTAACAGCTTTATTAAGTTGCTAGGAAAGCCTGGGTAAAATATTGAGTTAAAAATTATCAAGCAGCTGTTTCAGTAGATGAAAACCACACCATGATTTTATGTGTTTCTGCCTGATCCTGTAGCTAGAGTGGCTGACAGTTTGAAGAACTGGGTCAGTTTGCAAATAGCATCTTTAGATTAATTTCTGCAGGAAACACAGAGACAGGCTTTGAATCACTAAAAAGGTGTAGAATCCTACCACGGCCACATGTGGTTTTATAGAAATATTCCAATAAGTTTTGCTGGCACAATTCTCTAGCCTGCTGCTAGACATAAAAAAAGGGGAAAGTGGCATGGGAAACAGGGTGATGAGCTAGAGTGGAAATTTCAACAGGAATATTCCTGCTGGTATCAGAGTAATCCCAGGCTCCTGTTGGCTTCCTTTTGCATCAGGTTTCTAGTTTTCACAAATTGTACCTGAGTACAAAACTATAATAGTGCTGTTGATGTGCAACCAGCAGCACAGACGTATATTTCAGTCATTTTTCCTAGTTCTGCAAACGTTTCTGCGTACTCTATCCACCTTTGTCTTTCTGAATCCCTTAGAAGGTGACACCTATTCTATTTGAGTCAGATGCTTATGCTTTTTCTGTCTGTGAAAGAAAACAAAAAAAGAATTAACTGGTATGTATGTGTCAGTATGGAGCTAAATGAACTAATCAAAACTGCATTAAACACCACTGTTCAGCCGGGCATGGTGGCGCATACCTGTAATCCCAGCAACTGCAGAGGCTGAGACAGGAGGATGGCAAGTTAGAGACCAGCCTCGGAAACTTAGTGAGGCCCTCAGCAGCTTAGCGAGATGCTATCTCAAAATAAAAATTAAAATAGGCTGGAGATATAGCTCAGTGGTAAAGTACTACTGGGTTCAATCCCCAGTAGCCAAGCCTCCCCCCAAAAAAAAACCAGATCCATGCTCAGAATGTTTTCTACCAATTAAAATTGTGCATTCTTCTGAAAGGTTGAAATATTTGTAGTAACTAAATCTTGTAAAAAATAAAATTATTGCTTTCTTATGCTTAAGGCTATCTCAAGTAGGTCTAATTACTAAATATTCATTTCTAAAATGACATTATCTCAATTACCATTTAGGGACACTGAGAAAGACCAATGGAAGCCATTTACCAGAACGCTTTTATTTAGGTATTGTATTTGAAAAGCTAAGATAAGATCCGAGCAAAATGAATACACAATGACATCCCCCTATCTTTGTGGAAAGGCTGTTTGTTAATCCAATAACAGACACTACATTTCTTTCTGTAAACAGTTGCTATAAACCTTTAAATTGAATCTACAATTAATAAAAACAAAATTGTAAAGGAAAACAGTGTTTATAGCAGCTGAAAACTATTGCTCTCTTAGAAAGCAAAGAGTGTGTTGTTTCAAAAACAGAAGAGCACAGGTTTCGATCCTAGCTGTCTGTGAATCAGAACACTTTATTTTACCTCTCTAAGCCCCAATCAATCCATCTATAAGACGGGCCTAATAGGCCTACTTTTCAAAATTGCTACAAAATTTCAATGTTTTTCAAAGTGCAGAGTGAGTGAGATGGGTTAACAGGGAGTACACAAAGCCAATGAATAGAAAAGGTGCACCTTCCAGAACATGGGTGTTACCCTGCATTTTGGCAGGATAGATGCACGATAAAACTTATTTACGTTAATTAAAAGCTAAACCATGAAGCATCAAATAAATTTATGCTTGTTGTTATTTTAAATCAAACCTACATAAAGCAACCACATTCACTGTTTCAACAATTAAGAGTTCTTAGATCGAAATATATTAGGAATTATATATAGAATAGTATTTAGTAAATATTATCAGTCTGGTTACAGTGAAAGGAATAGAAACCAGTCTACAGAGCCTAAGCAGAAAAGGATCTAACATAAGGAATTAGCTGCCTACAAAATAAATAAATAATCCTTGTTTTTATAAATTTGTCCTATCGTTCCTGTCCTAATAGTCATAATGTAAAGGTACAACGAATCCAGCCAAACTGATTCATATTTACTGAGAGACATCATTAATTCTCATTAAGCAAGGAATCTTTAGTAAATGATTCCCCCATATATGTACGTATATATGAAATATAGGATATGTATGTGTATATATAATTTTTAGTATAGAACCTAAAAGTTGCAGATTATTTCCTTCGTATTTTAAGTCATCCAGGTGAACAAGCATGACCCAAAGCTACCAGCCGAAGGAGCGCACTGGGCCTCTGCGCACGTAGGGTGTGTGGAAAGCGTTCCTTGTTGTTGCTATGGTAGCTGTTGCTTGTAGAGATAGTTACTATTTCTGCCTGAACCTCTTTCCCTCTGGGTCTGGAGGATGACTTTGTTTAAAAGAAATGCTTGCATCCATTCGTCTCTGCAAAACATCTACAAACCTATGTGTAAGGCTACCAGAACCAAATTCTGCCATGGCCAAAATCCTAGGATTTATGTGTGGATTCCCGGCATTTCTTCAGCTTTCCTATCTTAATTCCTTGCATTTGAAGACAGGGTCACCAGTTTTTGATAAAAAGAACAGAGCTTTGAGACATGTTGCTCTCTTTATTCGCTCTCACCTTTGTCCTTTCCTCATATTTTCATCTGAATTGACTTCTACTACAATAATTCTTAGACTTTTTTAAAAAAATTGTCATTACAGTGTCAAATAAAATGAGATAATAGGTGTCAAAATACTTCATATGCTATGAAAAAAAAACCATATCTCATTAAAGATGTCCTTGAATCCTCGACCCCATCATTGGGACCCAAAGAAACCCACAGTCCGATGCTGCTCAGCAACTGTGGTGTAAGCTTTGCTAGCTTACACGTGTCACCACGTGTCACCCCCTTTGTAGGTGGTGCCATGTGGTGTTTTTACATTTATTTGGCATTTTACTTGATTGACATCTCACCATCTCATGAGTCCCATTAGTGTGACAAGCTTGTTTGCTGGCGCTCGTTATAGCAACCCCCAGCAGCCAGTGACAGTCTCAGAGTAGCCTTTGAGCTCATTGGATGAATGCACTGCTGGATGAACAGACTAGTGGGTGCATGAAGGGAAAGGAACCCGAGGAAGACCCAGGAGACAGAGAGGAGCTTCTCAGCCGCCAGTGCAGCATTCCTACAGTCCACACGCTGTCACGAACAGGGCCAAAGATCTGCTGAGAATTTCATCAGCTGTGATCTTTGCAGTGCCTTGGAAGTTCCCCAAGAGAGTCCTGTTCCCAAGATGGAAAAATTCGTCTTTATAACGATTGTCTCAGTCAGCATATTAGGTTGCAAAAACTGTAAGGTACCATTTAGGAGGAAAAATATCCTCCACTTACGACCACATGTAGCATATTCAATTTTGGTTTTCAGGGGAGGCAGAACTGTGACCTCTGTCGACATCTTTGTGGAGATTGGGCAGCTTCAATCGAAAACACCAAGTTCATGCAAGTAGGGACGCTGCTCATGCAAATCCCAAAGCTGCTCTGGCCTGCAACTT
>PVKS010002085.1:0-80363 GCA_004027875.1 Aplodontia rufa
TTTTTTCTCTTGTTTAGTTACTAAATATTTCAATATTATTATTATTTTTCATTGTAAATGAGCACTACCACAACTATATTAAAGATGAAGTAAAGTTTGGTTATTTTGGAAAACCAACCATCACTTCTGTAATTTCTATTAGAATGTGCATTTTGATTCCAAATAAAGTCTGTTAAGAGAAACTTTTGTAATGTACTCACACGTGAATGGGAACTGTTGGTCCTAACAGCTGAGTATCATCCAAAATACCTGATAAAAGGTGAGACAGCAGAGAAAGGTGTGGGGGAACCCAGAGTTTAACCTTGTATAAGGAAAAAAATTTGGAAAAACATTAAACATTGAGGAAATGTGGATAGTCTGATCAAAAGGGAAATGTATTATACAGAAGGCAACATACTAGATTAAATATGTGTTGTCAGTGAATTCTGGAGAGCATATTTTTCAGCAAGGAATTGAGACAAGCTGGAGAAATATAAAGAGATTGCAGAATGTTTATATTCTTGTAACCAACCAAAGTGAAGCAGGCCAAGTAGAAGTTGGAATTACGCCAAACAGAGAGAGGTTCCAACTAAATTCAAGGTACTGGCGCCTCTCCTAGTTGCTCTGATTACTAAGGCCCTCCTAATCTTACTGATGTTATAATAACAAGGTCACAAGCAAATAAAATAAACTTTCCTTAAGGGGAAGGTATAGAGAGGCGTATGCACAGGGTGAAGGAAAAGATCACGAGGAAAGACGCTTAGGTGATCTATCCAATGTAGTGGTTTCCCTGAGTGCTGCAACTGAGTGCTACAGCTTCTCAAACTTTCAAGTGCATATAGCTTATCTGGTTAGATCAGGAATGGGGCACTGGATTCTGCATGTCTAAAAGAAAACTGTTGGTGCACAGATCACCTACCCAAGACCTCCTGCCTCTCCATCTCCAGTAAGTGTCAATGAATTACACAATGGTGAATCCATTTCAACTGTTTTTCTATAGCACTGACACCCAGTAGGAAGCCTTGGGAATGGAAAATAGTGGCACTCTTTCTCCCTGGGGCTTTTGAATTGATTTGATTGTTAGTTGTGGTCACTTCTTTTTACTTTTTTTTTTTATTTATTTAAAGAACCCAGGGAACTGTACCATTGAGTTATATCCCCAGCCCCTTTTATTTTGTATTTTGAGACAAGGTTTCCCTAAGTTGTTGAAGCTGGCCTCAGACTTAGAATCCTCTCACCTCAGGCTCCTGAATCACTGTAATTACAGGCAAGCCGCACTGTACTAGGATATCCCCTATTACTTGACAAGTTTCTTCACTTTTGCTGTCATCAAACTTGTCAAAATGGGTTAGAAAAAGAAGCAGGACAAATGGAAAGATTACTTATTAAATAAAAAAATAATTTTTCCTAGACTAAGAAGAAGACATATAATGTAATATTTCTAATAACAAGGCTTATTAGAACTTCGTGATCTAAAGGAGTTTATGGCTTAGTACAAAGAGAAAAGAGAAAGCTTCTATCTTGATGTTACTCACCTTAAAATGAAATTCAGTATTACCTTCTGTTATGAAAGTGAGCATCCCCAGGTACTAGTTGAATGTATAACTTCATCATCAGTGGAAATCATAGATATTTTTGTTTTACATTATTATTGTTGCAAATATCTCTCACTTAGGTTTATCACTACTTTGGAATCACACTCTCTAATATACTGTCACTAGGTCACATGATTTTTGTCTTTGTGCCCACAAATGCTCTTGTGATGTAAGCTAGTGGGAAGTTCCAAATCTCATATTAATCAGTGATCTAACAAGCCATGGGTAATCTCAGCATCTACATTTCTTTCCAGTGTTCTCCATCTGTAATTCCTTATTAGTCAGTATATGGAAAGAGGTAAATCAAACACTACCCTTCAGTTAAATATTCTTGTTTTAGCTCAGCTACAACAACCTTCTTACTGATGTTTTAAAAAACAAAATTGGGGTTGGGAGTGTAGCTCAGTGGAATAGCTCTTGCCTAGTAAGTGCAAGGCCTTGGGTCTGATCCCTAGCAATATAAAAAATGTGAAATAAAAAATTAAGTCAAATTAACTTGCCTGTATTTTGAATGTTTTGGTTTTATCATTACTGTGTTAACAAAAGCACACATACTACTAAAGATATGCTTTTTAATGTGTTGATAACTGTATTTCACTACTTTCAATTATTTATAATCGTATGCACTTTATTGTATGCATTAAAACATTATTGTTTGATGAGGTCCTGAGATTTATTGACTGTTAAAGGAGTCTATGGCCCAGAAAGTGTTAAAAACCCTGGATCTGGTAGAATAATAACATTTGAATAGTTTATTATTATCAGAAAACACTTTTTCATATAATCAAATTAATGATTATAGCTACGCTAAGCTCTGGGCAGCTCTTTCCTGAAATGATCACAGGAAACAGACTCTGAGACGTTAACTTCATGCTTGTCATGTGTATGGTTATCAAGAGGTGAAAATGGCATGCCCAAGGAGTTCATTCATGCATTCATTCATTCATTCAAAAAAGGCTCATTAGTACCCACACTATGCTAGGAACCATTCTACCTGTTCCAGATATAAAAATGCAAAATAGAAAAGACAATGAAAACATGGTCCTCCTGGAGTTCATATTCCAAAGAATCATCTTTCCTCCACTGCAGGTATCTTGGGAAAAGGGACCACAATTAAGAAAACCAATGGGAAGGCAGGAGACAGAGAGACATAGCCTGCAATAGCTTCTTCCAGTAACTAAGTTAACCAATCATTAATTTTTTTTTAGTTGGGGCAGGGGGCAGGGGACAAGATACTTGTCCAAAGTATCTTAGTTTTAGAAATTGTTTGATTCTTTCAAAATTATGTATAGCTATTTAAAATGAACAGAACACGAGTGTCCAGATATTCTTATAATTGTAGGTTCTGAGGGCATAACATTTGCAATAAATTCATTAGATAGGATTTGTCATTTAGTTAACACTATTTAATGTCATGTCTTCTATGGATACCTTTTTGTAAACTCTTTCAGTGGCCACATAAATAAATGATGTAACTTTTGCCTTGAAAAATTTCTAGGCCAACTTTCTGAGGTTATGAATTGTGGTCCAGAACTTTGGGAACTCAGTCACTACTGATCTAGAATTGCTTCCTGAGGACTTTGTCACTGCCTATAGGGACTCCTGTTGCCTACTTTTGGCTGTTGTAGGACAACCATTCCTTTCAGACGGGTCTAAGTAAGAAAGCATTACCTCTACCTTCTGTCTCTTGTTCAATAATCAAATACAGATCAGTACTTCAACTTTTTGGCAGAAACAATAACTTCAACTGTCTACTATACAAATCCTCAATAAAAGCCTTGCAAAAAAGAAAAACCTGAAAGACATAGTCAATTCTCCAGTTATTCTAAATGTTTTCTGTGGACCAAAATGGGCAAGAAAAATAAAAACAACAACCCTTGGAGCACCTATTCCATATTTTTGTGCTAAGACATTTATCTAATTGTGTGTTTCTAGCAATGCCTTTTGTAGCTGTAAATTATCTTCATTTTACAGATGAAGCACAGAGAAGTGAAGTGATTAGCCTGAGGTTACCCAGCTAATAAGCTAGTATTTGCATCAGTCTGTCTGATCCCAGAGTGAGCTCCCATTATCATCACAATTAAATGGACCTTATCAGAAAGCTGCTTTCTTAAATTGAGCTGCTTCAGAACTTTATGAATTATTTTTACTTAAATATGCTTCAATCTAGCTTTGCCAGATGGCTTTGCAAAGTGCTCCAAGAAATCTCCATACAAAACTGGCAGTGCTGAAAATGCCCTTTGCACAGATGAGAACCCATCAGAAATTGTACTCAGGTCTCTTGGTAAAAAAAAGTCTGAAATTCTTCTGTTCTTATGAATAACTGTTTCTGCTTTATCGCAAGTACACTGAATACTGCGTAATCGATTCTATTTTCTTCATTGCTTTAATCACTAGAAACTGCCGAGACAGTTGATGCCAATCTCTTGCATCCTTATATATACATTTATGTAAACCAATTTTCACCATAGATTTGGGCTTTTCCTGCTCATACTTTCCCTTTGCCCTACTTTCATTTATTTATTTTTATTATTCTTCATGGTATAGACTTTTTAAGTCTACTCAATTCCTTGATGAAAATAGGCAAAATATATCAAGAAAGTAATTACAATATACTTGATGTGATTCTAATTTATTTATTTGTTAATAAATTATTACATGCTTATTATGTTGTCAGAACTATTTTAGGTACTACATGAATACTGAAACCTCAAAAATAAAAACAATCTGATTCATATTTTATTTTAATGTTTAAAAATATAACTTCTTTTTCTGCTTCTTTCTGTACTCACCAATAAGTGTTTAGAACAAATATAAAATGAAGACTCATAGGAACATCCAAACACTGGTATTTTGCTTTCTTGTACCACAACATGCTTTCTTGAAATATATTTTAACTATATTAAATATCATTGGCTTGAATAGCTTGATGCACGAAGCAAGCTGATAAATTACAACCAAATCACATGTACGAATGAAGCTATAGTAGAACAAAGCCATGAGTAGTTTCTCAACGTCTTTAAAGACATTAATTAAATCTCAAAAATACTTTTTCTCAGCTAAACAATGCTCTAGCATGTCTAGGCCTACAAAGGTGAATACATTACACTTTATATAACCTTGTCAATTAGGCAGAATAAATGCATTAGCAGAATCCAAAGGGAAGACAAATGTGAATCATAATCCACAGCAAAACGAAGAGATGAATCGAGATATTTAGCCAACTTTACACAAAGACACATGCGATTCTGTTGTGTGATCCTTAGAGTTTACCTCACTTACTGAGTCCTCTGGCCACCTTTCAGAAGGTGAGTTAATTATTAAGCAATTTCTGTAAACCTACTTCAGTCAGCTTTTCCTTCCACATTAAGAGCAATAATGCAAACAAATGCAGCAGAGTAGGAAACAATTAAACCTTCAATTGATTCTAATTATTGACTGCACATCAGCAAAAATGTGGGCTTGCAAATTGTTGTCCCAGCTAACTTTTATTTCCTACAAATTGGGACGGGTAGAAGTTTTAAACTTTTAGACTGTTTACTTGTGAAACATGTTTTACTGTTTTATTTTTCATTGTGATAGTTATTATCCACTGTTCTCCAAAGCGAGAGCCCCCTAATTAATGAACATTAATTTTTCCATAGTTATTTCCAGAGAAGATTACTATTTAAGTCTGATAAGGCAAAATAAAGTTTCTGAAGCTTTAGGGAAAGGACAATGAGGATGATTAGTTAATATTAGAACTATTGATCTTTTTGAGAATAATTAGTTAATAGTAGAACGATTGAACTTTTCTGGGCATATTTTCAATAATTGTTAACATGTTTTGACTTTGCATGTGGTAGCCTGGTATAATGACTTGATAATTACATAAGCTACACTTTTATGTTAATAAGAAGCCTGAGATATGCATACAAGAGGAATCCAATTAAAAAAATTTTTGATGTGCAGAATTCTGTGCCAAGTTTTCAAATATTAAATAATAATCCTACCGATGTGCCACTCATGGTAGACTTTAAGTTTCAAATCAAAGTGGTTTTTGTGTGAATCATTTGGACAACTCTTTTTGTTCAGTGTTTTGAACAAAGGAAAATTGGAAGAAGTATTTTAATCAGGGTGTCTGTCAGGGTGTTTTCTGGTGTGGGTCACTGACAACTCTTCACCAAATTGGCTTAAACAGTTAACAGGAATCTATTGTCTCATATAACTGGGGTCCGCAGGTGACAATGGCCTCAATGCTTCCATTCTACTTTCCTGTGCTCCTTCAGTTGTGTCCTGAGATGGAACTCACTACATGGAGGCAAAACAAATTTGACACCCCAGACATAACATTTGTGCTCCACAACATCTAGAAAAATATCATTTCTCCAAGTAGCTTTCTCGGAGGAGCAAGCAAACCCCTCCTTAAAAACACACATCTCATGAATTTGAATTGGGTCACGCAGCAAGGGCAGTGGAACAATCTTGAATGGCTGAGCCCAATCAGTGATCCCTAGACAGGAAAAGGAATGGATCCCACCCAGACCACCAGCTGCTGCACACTACAGACACAGAAAAGAGTTCACACAGACAGGTACAATGACCACTTTGCTTCCTAACCTTCTTTCTCAGTTCTTTTGTTCTACTTTATTCACAGAACAGGGGGTTAACATTTTAACCCAGGCAATAATAATAAATCCTCATCATTTCAAACATTCCTTTAGTAAATGTAACGGGAAACCCAAGCATACACAAAAGAAGTTAAAATAATTGTCATGAATAGAAGCTAAACATCATTTAAATCCCAACTTCCCACTTGTGAGATTTGACCAAAGAACCAAACACTGAAATTTGCTTAATACTTTATCAAAGTAAAGGAGAATTTTCACAGTGGTTTCTGACAGTTTTTTTAAAGGGACTTTGCCAAAAAGACTTCACTGCAGCTGTCTTCCAGGCTGTGTATTATTTGGGAAAAGTGGGCAGGCTGAGGGCTCCCACCTCCTTAAAAGCTGTCTAGGAGGCAGCTCAGTGAGGTCACTGTGTGAGAATCCAAGAGCAAAGAAAAGGTCAGGTGAGCTGGAGGCTTCTTTCCAGCCCAGAGCCCTGGAGACTAGAGTCCTGCTGAGTTAAAGAACCCTGCAACTCCTCATCTTCAACAGCAGTGGGAAACAGCAAGAATAGAAAAATGAAAGAATGCATCTAAGCAAATGAGGAAGTCCAGTCTCATGAGTCCACAGGGGAAAATCAGTTCTGACACAAAAACTGTCAATTGTGCCCCTAGACTTTATCATTGAATTTTATATCTTTTAGTGACTGTTTAGAGAAGCCAGTAACAGTATCTACTCATCTGATACCTCTCCTGAAAGGAAAAAGATGTCTTATTCTAAACAAAATAATAAACTTAATGATGTGTATGAATATGCATTACTTTTTAGAGAGACTTTTTTTCTTTTAAGACAATAGAATTCACAGTGTTGTGTATGCTAACCTTTTCATTTTAAGTTTCTTAAACTTGATTCTCTTCTGGGTGCAATGGTGCAGGTCTGTAACTGCAAAAACTTGGGAGGCTGAGGCAGGAGGTTTGCAAGTTCAAGATCAGCTTTGGCAATTTAATGAGGCCTGGAACAACTTAGTAAGACCCTAACTGAAAATAAAAATTTAAAAAAATAATTAAAAAGGGTTGGGGATGTGACCCAGTGGTAAAATGCCCTTGGGTTCAATCTACAGTACCAAAAAACAAACAAACAGAAACAAAACAGCAGCAACAACAAAAACACATCATAAGCAATAAATCAAATTCCTGACCATAGCCAAGTGGCAGGTCTGTTAGTCTTAGCAGTCAGAGCAGTAATCTGCTTTGACTTAAAGCTTTAGACTGTCCTATTTGGCATATGTTGTAATAGTCTAGGGAAATCTGCTCCCTGGAATTTCACTGACTGCAGAAGGAAATCTGTTCATTCATTCATTCTTTTTTTCATTTAGTTGGCGAGCCAGCCAGCAGTCATTCCTTTTGTGCTTGCTGCATGCCAGGCAAGATCTCATTGCAAACTTCACCACCCTTAGCAGCAATAGGAGATTGCAAGAGAACTTAAGTGTAGGGTGGAAGAAATTAGGGTCTAGAGAGAAGGAAAAAAGAAAGGAAGAATTAAAGGAGGGAAAAAGGACAGGAGAGAAAAACAGAAGGGAAAAAGTGTCTAATGCTGGATAATTAATGTTGCTGGCCAGGATTGTTTCCAGGCATGGTTTTATTTGGTGAGAATGTAAGGGACAAAAGGAGTGAAGAGGTGGACAAAACCCAAAGGGAAGGGAAACCCTGCCCACCAGGAGAGCTGTCTACCACCTATGCTCATTAAGCCCCGTTATCATTCTTATTCCTCATACCATCCCACCTCCTAGATTCAGTGCTGCACCTCTAGTACTGGTTTCCATACCCGAGAATGTTGGGGGACAACTCTGGTGCCCTAAAGCCATCAGGGGTGAAATAAGAGAAAATATGGTCCTGGATCCCTAAGCTGTAAATCTGAATAAATATTCCAGCAGCATCTGTTAGATCTTTATTATATAAAGTTCTGTGCACTTATTACGTAAGATCATTCATGCATCCAGAACTTAATATTGTCAGTCACTATTGGGCCCTGAGAGGCAATAAGTAAGTTCTCCCAAGAAATTTACATACTGCCCAGGAAACACATAGAATTTACAAAGAATATAACAAGAAGATATCAGGAAGCTGATTTTTGAACTATGCAAAGAATTAAAACACAATAATGCATTTAATAGAAAAGTAGGTGGCTAATTTAGGGGTATCAGAGTAGGTCTGACAATTGACTCTACTAGGCAGATGTGTTTAGGGGTGTTTTCCTGAATGTCTGAAGGATAATAAGGAATTTGTTTTGCTAGAATCAGAGAGAACTGAATTCTGAGAAAAGAGTTAGTGCAAATGCCCCAAGATGGGAACAAATCTGACTTATTCAAAGACCTGAAAGAGGATTGGTGAGACTGGAGCAGAAAAAAAGAGGGTAGTGGTGTGAGAGGCAGCAGAGGGCACAGAGTCACACACATTGAAGGAAGAGCAGGGGACTTGAGCTTTATTCTTACGGAAACAGGGAGTCACTGGGTTAGAGGACTGCATGCCACGTATTCCTATGACACCAGCATATATTCCTTCTATACGTTATCAGTACATACAGCAAACAAGGCAAATGTTAAAAATGTTTGTGGACTTTTCTGAGGTCCAAACTACCTTGTGAAAGATTATTTCCATGAGAAAATACTTTCTGAATTTCCATTTACTTAAACATGATCCTTTGACGATCTGGACTGGGATCCACCAAGTAGAGTGGGGCAGTGTCCTGATATTACTTTACTTTCACTACTGATGATTAAATTTGGAAAAAAGGAGAACTATTGGCTATTTGAATCTTCTAGACTTCAGAAAAGGATATGACTTCTCATTTCTCTCTGTTCTAATGTGCATCAAAATTTATCACTAGGAGAACCTGTTTTAAAGTGATCATAAACATTAGCTACTGCTAAATCTACAATTCCAAAGACCAATTTAATCTGTTTTTTAAGTGTTTCCAACAAAGGAGAAAAGCTCATTCACACCAATTTCTCCTTACATCAATTTTTATTTTTGAATTTTTCTAGAAACAATTTAACCTATACAATAATAATAAATCATCATGATTTCAAAAATTCTTTTAGTAAATGAAACATTAAATGCATTTATATTTTCAAGTCATTTGTAGAAACTATTTTCCAAGATTCAATTAATTTGTTTTGGGAAATATATTCCTTCTTCTATGTTAAGAGATTAGTATGCCATGGACCACAACAAATAATTTGAAACAAGTCAAAACTTAAAGAAATACCTACATACAAAATAGTGTCATCAATGAATTAATAACTATTTGGTACACAAAAGATTTATTTTCCATTCAATCAAGTTACTCAGAGAGAATCATGTTTATCATCAACTAAATTGAGTCTGATTATGTACTTAAACTACTTTCTAGGGAAGAGATTCTTGGAGTGTTTGCCATCCATTAGAGTAATATAATACAAGTTTATTATGTGATTCCACAGACCTGCAAATCTAGAAACTAAATAAATTGATCAAATAATTTAATAAAAATTTTAAAATATGCTTTTCCAGTTATAGATACTCATCACATACAATATTCCCGTAACATTTTCAAAAACCTTTACAAACTATGTAACACTTCAGACACACTCAGAAGTAGATAAAATAGTAGACCTTTCATGATTATCAGCATTTTGTCAATCTTGTTTTATTATCTCCTTAATTTCTGAGTATATATATATATATTTTTTTTTTTTTTAAGAGAAAGGGACAGTGAGAGATAGAGAGAAATAGAGAATCAATTTTTTTTTGGCTTTCATGTGGCTGTTCTTGCTCCAAGACTGTGTTGTATACATGGTGCTAGGGTTCGAACTTGTGTATTCACACATGCCGATCAAGTGCCGTGACCACCGAGACACCACTCCAGCCCTCTAAGAACATTTTTAAGAGTTGAAAAAAAATAAGCATTATCTGCTATTTACTTTAAAGTTGACTACAAGGTGATTATTTTTCTTAACACTCTATGCTTCTTTGCGTCTTTACTCTTTTTAATCACATATATTAAATCTAGTCTGAATTTCTTAGGCAAAAATATGGAGTATAGTAATCTTTCTATTTTGACATCACATTTCTCAGTGCCTTATGGAAATTCAATAAGAGATAAGTGCTAGAGGTTTTGATGTCTCCATATTTTCTTCTTCAGAACCATAATGATGAGGTTGGCAAAAGACCAAGGGAATGAGATAATCGCCAAAAAGGACAAAGCAGAAATTACTTATTGCTGATGACACTTGATGAGTTTAGACCATGATGTTGTTCACAAGAAAGCAATCTCAGGATATGTGAATTGGTGCTTGAAAAGGCCATTTTCTTTGTGTGCTTGTACTAATGGACATCTTAGAATTGTCTCCCCTATGGCAATCTATTCTTATAAATCTCCATCCCTGTAGCCATTACTTTAATTAGGATTTGTATTTTCTCCCCCTTATAGTTTCTGTGATTGCCTCTTTCTGACTTACCAAACTCCAGTACATTTTCCCACACTATTTAACTTCTTGGATATTTCTAAAGCTCAACTTTGATCAGGTTGAAATCCCCAAATGGTCCCACATTGACTTCAAGATAGAGGCCTTGTCTTTGGCGTGAGTTGGGTGAACACTTCAAATCTGACTCCAATTTACTGCTCTGCGTCAAAATATCTCAAACTCTTTGCATGAACTGGAATGTGTCCAAGGTGTCCCCTTCAGGTGGAAAAGAACTGCACCTTCTGGTTCTTCACATCTTCCCTTCATTTGGGGGCCTGAATTCTCATCTGTATGAAGTGTCTCCCCTCTGCTCCCAAAGCTCTGATCAATTTAGGGTTTTAATGTCTGCTGATATCCTCATTTCCCAGTCAGGAGCAAAACTCCATGTCCAGGACTGTGTTTTACCTTTGATGTGTTTTTCGTTGCTCAGCATCTACTAAGGAGAATAAATGGCCAAGGTAATGAATGGAAAACAATTGTTTCCCATGAAAAATAAAAGAATCATCATTTATAATGTCATTTACTACAAGTTAAGGCTGCAACTTTCTTCTTGACAAGTATCAGATTCTAGATTAATTTTTAAATAGATCTATACCAGGTCTATAATCTCAAAATGTTATTATTCATTGATATCAGATTCACAACAATGGGCCTCAACAGGATTTTATTAGCATTGAGGGCTAAATATAAGACTCTGCCCCCTAAACTCAGATGGGCTAGTTTAAGTCTTTGCTGCAAGCCCAATATCTCCAAGTTCCATAAACAAGCTCCAAAGAAACAAGTATGGGTAAGAGGAAGTTGGGTCTATTTTTCCTCCCTCTAGAAAACAGACTTTCCCAATAAAATATAAAACAAAAGGAAATCAGAAGAGGAAAGAGACCAGGCAGAGGGAGAAAAGAAGGGAGGAAGAAAGTGTAGGGGAGAGCAATTGGCCAAATTATATTGTTATTTGTATACATGTATGAATATGTAACAACAAATCCCTTCATTGTGTAAAATTGTAATGTACCAATAAAAAATGGGGAAAAACACAAACAGAAATAATAAACACTTATTAGTTGGATTTTTATGATATTGATTGATTTGAGTTATGTTTGAATCTTATTGCCAGTATAAACCATGTGTACTTTATACACTCCCTAGAGTCCCTTCAGAAACAGATGGAGTATAGATTTAAAATAAATAAAGGTATGATTTAATCTATATGTGTTAATGACAGTTGTCAACACAAGTTGTGTAATATGTTGGTATATTTGTTTCATATTTATAGAATTAAATTGATTTTGTTACCTGCAATATTAATATATTGCTTTATTTCATTTGCAAGAGATTGAAAGCTTATTACTTCAAGATTAAATGAGAATGTGACTGTTTCACTTAATAGATCTGATATTAACTCAACACAATGCATAGCAAAGAAAAAGAATTTAAAATTTGTCCCCTTTTTAATATCTGGCAAATATACAATTCTCTCAAGTACATTTAAAAGCAGTTTGTATCAAATGATATTATTTAGGCTATAATTTGTTTTTATTTTCAGGGCGCTAATATTTTCTTTCTTATTTACCTTCTGCAAAAAAAAATGTTGGCATATTTCTCTAACAACACAGTTTTAATAAAGCTATGGGAGAACTTTTTGCATTAAAAGGTATAACATACTGTAAAAGTTCTCCAGTCTTATTCTAAAAATAATAGGGCAAATTCCATGACTCAGATTTAGAACAGCCAACATTTACTGGAGAGCTACTGCATGCCAGCCAGAGTGCCAAGCGCTTTCTCATGATATCCCATTCGATCTTTATCACAACATGGTGAGCAAGGTATTACCATCTCTATTTTACAGATGGCAACTGAGACTTATGTGTGTGAGTACATTGGAATGTCCTCCAAAAGGTCCACGTAATAGGTCTTGGTCCCCAGCCCTCAGTGCTATTGAGAGGTGGCAGAACCTTTAGGGGGAGGAGCCTATGAAAAGTGTGTAGGTCATTGGGTGTGTGTCCTTGAAGGGGATTGTGGGACCCTATTCTTTTTCATCCTCTTTCTTTATTGCATCCAGGTCACAAGATGTTTCATTCCACCATGATTTTGCTACCTTACCATGGTCAAAAAGTAACAAGGCAATCAAACATGGACAGGAACTCAAAACTATAATCCTAAATAAGCCTATGCTCTTTATAGCTTGATTATTGTTCCGGAGACAAAAGGCTAACTAACCACCACCTCACAAGTGGAATGAAAAAGTGGAATGACTGCCCATGAAAGTCTGGCATGCAGTAGGTATTCAGTAATGCCTGGGTAACCTGAAAGGACCTTGTGTTTTAAGATAAATATTGCTTCTTTTCAGCAGTCTTAGGACCTAACATAAATGAGTGAACTTGGGGTATGGCAACCATTCTGGTTTATGTATGTATTCATTTTTATAAATTTTCTGTTATTTTTTCTGGTCAGATTATTAAACTCTCAAACATTTTTAACTATTTAAACATGCTTCAAAAAACTTTTGAATTATATTGTATTATTATCTCACTACGTTTTCTCCTTTATTATTTTATTAAGAATCTAAGAGAAATTCTTAGATGTGAAGTAGTTTGAGATTTTGGTTATTGATCTGGAAATCCTCTCCCTCTATTTAACAGAGGCTTATATGTTAAGACATTGGCACATGTAAATGGCAAAATGCTTTAAAATCATCCTTTATGTTTTACTGATCTTCACCACCCAATACCTATCATAATGTCTAGTGTATCATAGACCCTTAATATTAAATTAAATGATAGAGGTATAACTTTTTTTCATTAAACACTACATATATATATATATATAACAAGTAATTCCTTCCTGAACTATTTCTTTGGTTTGAATTCAGTCTCCTAGAGACATTTTACTACCTGTGATGAGAAATTGATCGAATCATTTTTAAAATGGGAACAATATCTCCACAGACTCCAGTACTAATATTAATAGAGTAGTTCTTAAAGTTCATATTTTTTCACATTTTTGTTGATGTATTAAAGTTGTACGTAATGATGGGATTTGTTGTTACATATTTATACATGCACACAACATCCCATCCAGGCACTCCTTGCTCCTTCCTCTCATCCCATGGTCCTTTTTGAAGTTTGTACTTTTACTGGTTAAATTGTGTCTCCCCCAAAATTCATAACCTGAAGACAGTCTTAAAAGGGGTAATGAAATTAAAATTAGGTTATTATAATGAGACCTAACCCAATGTGCCTGATGTTGTTTATCAAGAGTAAGTGTGGATATAAAACACACCCACGGAGAATGCCATTCGAGATGCAGGTAGAAATTGGAGTAATGCTTCTATACGCTGAGGATCACCATAAGTTGCCAGAAAACCAACAGAAGCAATGGAGAATCAAAGAACAGGTTCTTCCTCACAACCTTGAGAGGGAATCAACTCTGCTGACATCTTGATCTTGGACTTTGAGTCTCCAGAGTTGTAAGACAATAAATTTCCATGTTTGAGACACTTAGTTTCTTTGGCATTTTGTTATGCAAGCAATAGGAAACTAATACAATACCGGAACATGATTATTTCCTCAATTAAACAGGAATTAAGGTCAGTTGGGAGGAAGGAGATGGCATAGGGTTGAAAGCTTGAGAAAAGAGATGAACTTCCTCATTCATTCAGCCTGTAATAATTGAACATTTCCCATGGGTCGATGACTGCTTTTTACCAGGGATATGACTGTGGCTCACATAATCATAGTTACTATCCTTCCAGAGCTAAAGGACCAGCAAAGGTTTGAGAACGCTGTGATAGAGAATAAATAATGGAGGCAGCTGGAAATGAATAAATTTTCAAACAGCACAGTTAAAACTGCTGACAAGCAAACATTTTATTACTTGGATTTTGCTTGTTTATTTGACTTCACTTTCAACCTCCAATCTCCTGCTCCTTCCCCTTCACTCCCACTGCACACATATTGTGAGCACTCCCAGACTCACAAATGCACACCCACACACGTGCACATACGCACACATATGCAAGGTATGCTGCAGCCACACACACTTGCATTTCCCAAAACTCTGATGGTTTTGTTTCACACCTCGCCACATTCCATTCTCCTCCCATTTATTAACCTGGCAGGTTCCAGGTTTCCTGGATTCTAAACTCAAGCATTACCTTCAAAATTTTAAGTTTTTCTTTTGCCCACATTCTGAGTCAGAAGTACCTCCTCTTCCTGCACCGTTCCTCAGGCTCTTTACTGCATTGCTCTGTTGTTGGGTGTTGATGTTTGTCATTTCTCCCTCATGCTGAGCACAGTACCTGGAAAAAAGTAAATATGGAATATATGTTTCTTGAATCAAATGAATAATTAATTCATGTAGAGAAATGAAATATAGAAAAGTATTTAGCAACCTACACACATAGAGTGAAATGGCCCCAGGGCAGGTTTTCAGTATGGCATGTACCCATTGCCTGGCCACAGCTCATTCTGTACTGCAGGACAATGGCTCCACCACCACCTTCCACACCCTTATCCACCATGAAAGTGCCATTCACTCCCAGCTTAGCATGCTGTCCGGTGCTCGCGGTGTGTCTCCACCTGCACCACTCAGAAAAGGCTGTGGAATGTTGGCATTTATCTTTTAAAAAGTTCTCAAGTGCAATCTGAAAGCTGTGTGGTATTTCTCAGCTGTGCAACTATGCAACTTTAACCATATCTCAAAATTTATAATGAGATTCCAGAAAAGTAATGAGATTTTGAGTGTCTCTACAGTGATATACAAATGTTTTGGGAAACAAATCTGTAAAAAATAAATAAATAAAAAGGAAATGAAGACAGTTTGAAGGTTTTGATTTTGTTTTTCCTTTAAAAAAATGTTTTGTTTGGGGCTGAGCAGTGACTCAGCGGTTACAGCACTTGCCTAGCATGCGAGAGAGTGCAGGTTCAAACCCCAGCACTACATTCCCAACAACGTATGGGCGCAACCAAAACCACATGAAAAACTAAATAAAGTTGATTCTCTGATTTTCTCTTAAAATGTTTTATTTATAATTGACAAATAATAACTGTATGTTTATAGGTGTAATGTGATATTTTGATAGATACGTGTGTTATCCAACCACATACCTTCAGTGTTTAGTATAAATGAAAAATGTACTTCTTGAGACAAAATGCAAGAATTAAGAATTGTAAATCCTAATATTCACTCCGTCTCTGCATTGCATTGTGATGAGGCTTTACTGTCTCACACATTTAGATTTTCTTCTGTTCATGAAGTGGAAATGATTTAGGTGTTTCTACCATAATGCATGTTCTCTGTCTGCAAAATTCAACACGAAAATAAGAAAGATTATGGGAAGAACAGAATTGGAAAAGATTGTACAAAAGCTGTGGGACTTTGAAGCCAGAGCATTAATAAGAACAAGTAACAATCTTAATTTAAATACCAGCACGGTTAAACCTCGGTTGATAATTACATCTCCACAGTCTTAGCTCCTGGTGGTGGTATCTCACGTTGGAAGTATGTTAGGAGGCACGCCTTCTATTTAATAAAAAATAAAAACACAATTCAGAATGAGCTTTTTACTTTTTCCCATTGTTTTAAATCAAGGGAAATGTTGCCCCAGCTTCTTTATCTGCAGTAGAATTTCCACAGGAAATTTAATATCATAGGAAGTATAGTAGTGCTTCAGTCCACTAAACTAGTCTCCTCTTACAGTTGTGTGATGTCCAGAGTTCTTCCTAAGGTTTTCTTCACAGATTGCTAAAGTGTTCTTTTCAATTGAGAAACGCCTTCCTCTGACCACTTCAAAACATTAATTTGCTAATCATGTCTGAGTTAATATACAACTGACTTATGATGTAGTCATACTCAAACTGCATGAAGTTGTTAGTATCAAAGAAACTTCCTAAAAGTGGAACAAATTGTAGTTTTTTAGTTAGTTGATGCCCAGAAAAATCAGCTGGGGCTTAATGAGATCATGTCAGAAAACTTAAAATTTCACGGGACAAATTTATTTTGTAGCAATATTCTATATCTCTTTGGAGCCTCACAAATAACAATTGTTGCAATCACTTCCACTTTTACATTTAAAGGAAATGTTTGTTAGTTATGGCAGTTCCTGGCTACCCTCCAAAAAGTGTGTGCTAAATATATCAAGGTAAAAACAATGGACTTGCTCAATTTTTGCTGTTGGAGTCCTGTTGGAGTCTTCCAAAAATCCCTTCTTGAGCAGAAGATTTGGAGAACAGAGTTCTAAACTCTGCAGCTGAAAGTGTTTCCAGAATGATTTGTTATTTTATTCACTCAGGGATGAGGATATTTAAGTACTATTGGGGGTTCAAAAAAAAAACAACTTTGCTGAATCTTGTACAGATATGAATCACTGTTTTCTACAGGTACCAGCTTCACTCAAAAACAACTGGACTACAAATGAGGGATACTGAGTACACTGGTAAGAAAATAAATTTTTAAAAAGGAGCATTCTGTTACAGCACCAACATTTTTCTTTTTCTTTTCTTTAAGAGAGAGAGAGAGAGAAAAAAAAACAAAGCATCAATCTTATTTATTTTTTCATCTGGTTTTAGTTTTTCTGACACTTATTTGTGTATGTGGTGCTGAGATTTGAACCCAGGTCCTCACACATGCCAAGCAAATGCTCTACCATTTACCCATGGCTCCAGTCTTTTTTCTTTTTAATCTGAAATTATGTTATACTTTTGGAAGTTGTATGATAAGTACCTTCTGTTATATTCATGTAAAGCTACTGGTTCATAATAGATATTTAATGTTCTTATCAGTCTGTGTTGGTCCTAGGTAAGTTTCAACCCTATTAGACGTATGTGCTCATAATCCACTTGCTCAGAATAAGAGATTCACAGAATGTCAGAATAGCTTGGCCCTTATAAGTCAATTAGATGATCTGTAGCTTCCTTTCACAGTTCATAAAATTTCACAGTTCATAAAATTGATGGTCACGGAGAAGTGCAGGGTGGGATATGCATTTCCTTACAATGCATACCTTGTTCTTTGGAGATGAGGACATTGCCACAGGAAGAAATTATTGTAAGCTATTAGAAAATGAATAAGAATGTGCCTCTTTGGTGCACATATTACAACTTATGAACGAAACTACAAGGCATAAGAATTTAGCCAACACACAGTAAACCTCAGAGAAGGTGAGTGCCCAACTGGTTTTAATTTGAGCTTATAGATGATTTGATGTTTATTACGTGGAAGATAGTGAGTTAGTGCTTGGAAACAAAGATGAGCAAGAGCCTAACATAACAATACTTGCTTTTAAAATCAATAGTAACTTATTTCAAGCCCTAGTTCTAGCAGTTATTAACTTATAAACTTTATCATTAGCTTATTAACTTATTTTGACCCTGGAAAAGCAGTTATCCCTGCAACTTTCAGCTTCCTTTACCTGCAAAACCAGGCAATGTTCTCCACCTTTGAAGTTTTCTTTAAAGGATTAAATAAGATGCCAAGTATGCAGTCAGTTAGCATAGTGCTGAGTATCTAAGAAGTATTTGTGTACCCTAGGTGTGGAGACAAAGCCTCAGCTTTAAGGAGCTCACAGTTCTGTAGGAATATGAGCACTAACCTACAAATTCTGAAGGATAGACATATACTAGTGATATGACAGCACACAGCCGAGAGCCTGTGTTTCTGATGGAGAAAGTTTGAATAATAGAAAATGAGAAAGACACACTATGTGAGATGGAAGACAGCAAAACTACTTAAGCATAGTACATCGATGCTGTTTAAAGATTCAGACGCATTAAGAGAGTACAAACAATCACAAATTGTATGATTTCACTTGAGCACATTTCATGCATTCTCTTCACATATAAAATCTATATGCAAAGCACATGCCAGGCACTGGGTACCCAGGGGTGAGCAGAAAATGGCAATTTATGGCCTTTATCACATTCACAGTAATGAAGGACAAAGAGCTAAATGGCATAAATGAGTGCTTGTAAAATGTAGCTGAAGGGAATGAAGATGCTGCTGTAGCTTCCTTGGGAGAAAAGAAAAAGGGTTTACATAAAAGATGTAGAAATGTCCTTCAAAGAAAACAGTTTTAGCTGTGCCCTGAAAGGAAAGAAGCAGCCAGTGACACTGAAGAAGGGTACAGAATAATAAGCAGAGAGACCAGTGGCAGGGAACTAGAGCCGGAAATACAAATAAGAACACATGTTCTAGTTGCTAAGAACTTGAGCGCAATGCCTGATATATGCAGGATGTACACTATTTGTTGACTAAATGAGTGAATAAATGTTGAAAAGCCTGATTAGTTGACAAAGGTATGCAGTGGAAAGTGACACTGTCATATCACCCTTCAGGGAAAGCAATGGTGCAGCCATCTGGCAAGTGAGTTGGCAGGCGGAAGGCTATCAGCAAGTGACAACCAATTAGGTACTTTTGCAATAGCACAATATTAGAAATTCTTAGACTGTAGTCTAGGACAGGGATGGTGAGAGGGGAAGAATGGAGTGGTTTGAATGGAAATGGTAACCAGCTTGATGTTCCTACTAAAGGAAGTCTATGTAGCTCAACCACAGTGGGAGTGGTAGGACTTCTGTATGTTACTTTAGGCCTTGAACTTTATCTTGAAGAATGCAGATAGACTTTGAAACATTTTAAGGAGGGGAGCAACTGATTGGAATTTTATTTAAGATATACCATTCTGTTACAGTATGGAAGGTGAATTTAAAAGCTTCCCAGAAAAACGGAAGCAGTGCTGCATGCCTGTAAGTCCAGAGACTCTGGGAGCTCATGCAGGAGGATTGCTAATTCAAAGCCAGTCTCAGCAACTTAGTGAGGTCCTAAGCAACTTAGTGAGGATGTGTCTCAAAATCAAGTATAAAAAGTCCTTTGCTCTTAAATATCAACATATATCTCATTTATATTTCTTCACACAATGAAAAGGTTTTAGTATATATCTGGGTTTTTTTTCCTAGTCCTGATTTTTTTTATTTTATTCAGAAATTGATTTGTTGAACAATCAAACAAGCTTCTAACGAAATAATATAATATATACGTAAATTCTGAAAATTAGATTTACCCCTAAGAGACCCCAAATTACCCACCCTTATCCCCCCCACCCCCCTTACCAATACATCTCTGCAAATGCCTTAGTTTGTATGGTGGAAAGCAACACCCGAAAACGGTTTTTTTGTTTGTTTGCTTGTTTTTTAAAGAGAGGTACAGTGAGAGAGAGAGAGGGAGAAAGAGAGAAACAATTTTTATTTAGTTTTGCATGTGACTTTCGTTGCTCCGAGACATCGTGTACATGGTGTTGGGCTTTGAACTCGCATACTGGTGCATGCCAGGTAAGCAACGTAACCTCCAAGCCACTGCTCCAGCCCCGAAAATGTTTAACAAACTGTATTTGAACTAACAAAAATATAATAAAGGACTGGGGATGTGGCTTAGTGGTTAAGCACCCCTGGGTTCAATTCACATTATCAAAAATAAAAAGCAAAACAAAATTTTATCCCCAGGATGAAAAGAAGGTAGAACACTATTTAATATTTCCATGAGAAACAATGAATAAGTGAGATTTGTGGGAGGTAAACAAAGGCTATTGTAATATTCCAAGTGAGAGAAATAATGAGTAAATGAAAGAGAATAGTCATGTAAGACAGAAAAAAATGACATTAACTCAAGCTACTGTATGGAATAGAATATTTATTTAGCAATCAATTGAATATGTGGAAGAGAAGGAGTAAGATGAATTTGGGGTGATTCACAGGGTCTGATTGGGGTGATTGTGTCATTAAATAAACAAGAAAACTAGGAGGAAGAGCAGATCAGGATAGGAAGAGGTAAGGAGGGGAGGGTGTAACCTGTGAAGTTTGAAGTTTGAAGTTGAATATGGTGCCTCCAAGTAAAGATATTCAAAAAGCATTTGGTTATTCAAATTTAAATCTCAGCCAAGTAGCCAAAAGAGATGAGTGGATGAGTGGGTGAACAGATTTACAGAGCCAACTCAATATGGAAGTTGCTTAAATCATGTGAGTCACCTAGACATGCATTTTTAATGAGAAGAGCAATGGGTAAGGACAAAAACTAGAGATGCAATAGTTTGAAAGTCAGGGGGTTGGAAAGCCCATGTAAATGAGAAAAAAAGAGAACAAGATGAGCACAAAAGAGGATTTTCATGGTAAACAAGACGTTTAATAGTTTTTATATGGTAAAATTGGACAATACTGACAAATGTCACAAAGGGATCAAGTAAGATAAGGGCTAAAAATAGGCAAGAGGACTGGACACAACGGGAACTGTGGTGGGGAGGACGTAGAACGCAAGTTATCTAAAAGGAATTAGTCTAGATGGGTAACAAGGTTCAGGGTATGAGTATAAGCACGTGTGACTGAAGTGGAGTAAAGGTAAGGATTTTTCAGAGATAAGGAAATTAAGGGACTGTAAGTTCACCCATCCATATGACCACTGAAGGCACTGATATGATGGCGGAATATAATTTTCAGAAAAATATAGGTTTCAAAATCTTTTGTTGAACTAAAAATCAACTGGATCTAACAGAATATTTCCTCCCCAAACAACTGAATTTACCTTTTCAGCTATGCATGGAACTTTTTCCAACATAGATTTTATTCTAGGCCATAAAGGGAATCTTAGCCATTATAAAAAAAAAAGAAAGAAAGAAAGAAAGAAAAGACATAATTCCTTGTATCCTATCAGATAATAATGGAATAAAACTAGAAATCAACAGCAAGGAAAACAATAGAAATCACATAAACACATGGAGATTGAATAATTCTCTTTTGAAACAATGAATGAATCAGAGAAGAAATGAGAATAGAAATTAAGAAATTCTTAGAAATGAATGAGAACAAAGACACAGCACAACAAAATCTCCGGAACCACATGAAAGCATTTCTAGGAGGAAAACTTTGTAGCACTGAGTGCCTACATCAAAATGCTAGTGCCTGGAACCAGCCCCAGAAACTCTTAAGGTCCCTGAAGGATGAGTGGAGTCGGCGCAGAGGAACGATAAGAACCTCTGTAGCAAGTTGCAAGCAGTCACAGCAAACTGTAAGAGCAAAATGCTGTCTGTTCTTTATTGTGATGTATTTTTATACAGGTAGCAAAACAATACTTTCATTAACTGTCTCATTGCATCTTGACTTCTTTTTAAACTTCTCGGTAATCTCTGACATTAGCCATCAGTACAACATACGTGCTTGACACATTAGCCACAATGACCACACACTGACCATTTGTCCTTGTTTAGACCTGAAGTGACAGACATTGTCTTTAAAGCTATTCTAAAATCAAATTTAGATCTAATCTATTCTATAATTAATTAGGTTTTTCCTAAATATTATTTTTATTAACTTACTTAAAGCATAATATTCCTATGTTTAAATATTTCTTATCTAAAACCACATCCGATAAGATCTCACTAACGGGAAACAGAAACTTAAGATTTTCTAGACACAGGGCTAGACCATATACTATTTAAGTTCTAACAGATGCATATTTGAGACATGGTCTGTCTGGGCAAAGAGGTCAATTTCCAATAAGTAAAATAAACTATATATGTAACCATTTTAATAAAGACACACTTGACTACAGCTACTCCATCTTAACTGAAATTACTTACTCTAAAGTTTAAATTAATATACTACTATACCAACTTGTTATTGAATCCTAATACTTAATCCTATGTCTATAATCAGTCTTACAGTAATATTATTGTATACTTATCTTGTAATCTAAAAGGTAGAAATTTATTCTGATAAAAAAAGAATGTAATTAAAGGGTAGAAAAACGTTCTTATTCCTCATTCCAGATACAATTAGGGCACTTAATTCTGAGATACGTTTATGAATGCTGTTTCTTTGTTCTTTTGTTCTACATCTCCAAAGTGGACCTAGTCTACCAAGTCTTCGTAAGAAAGGTAGGCGTCGTACATCAGTCCATTACCATTAACATTAACTATATGCTGACCAAACTCATTGTAAATTCCTGTAAAAGGTAAAAGGGGAGTCAGTAGGTGGAGAACCAATGTATTTGTTAACTTGAGCTGCTTGCAGTGGAGACCACAGGCGTCTCCCAATTTTACAGGCTACATAAGGTTGTCCTTGTACAGTTAGAACAACATATTTCTTATCAATAGCCTGTATTTGTGCTTGAAATTCAGGGGGCTTTGAAGAGGTCAATAAGGGGGCTATCAACATAAACTTCAGATCGAAATTTTGATTTCCAAGATTACCACATGTGGTATTGCAAGGACCCTCCTCAACACTCCGCAGCACAGATTGAGTAATGCATTTCTCATGCTATTCAGCATGTTTTGAAGATGAATAAATTTCTAGGAAAAGCATAGCACATACAATTCCTATAAGAGAGCCAATTCCTAGAAGGGATGGTTTTGGCAGTCTCCTGGAATGCCGGGTTTGCTCTTCCCCACATCTGGACTTTGTCTGACAGAAGCTGGGTGGACATTGCCTCCTCCACATTAGTGATTCCCAAATAAATAAGCTTATGCTTCACCTCAAAACCTTAACAAAAGAAGAAGAATCCAACCCCCAAACCAGTGAAAGACAGGAAATAATAAAAATCAGAACTAAAATCAATGAAAATTAAAATTACAAATGCAAAGGATCAGTGGAATAAAGAGTTGGTTCTTTGTAAAGATAAATAAAATTGATAAATCCTTAGCCAACTTAATCAGAAGAAAGAACAACATGAAGCAAATCATCAAAAGCAGAGATGAAAAGGAAGCTATCATCACCATAAACCCTACTGAAATCCAGAAAATTCTCAGAACCTATTTTGAAAATTTATACTTCAATAAAGTGGAAGACATAGACAACTTTCTAGAAACCTATCCCCCACCCAAACTGAATCATGAAGATATAGAGATCCTAAATAGACCAATAACAAGCAATGAAATTGAAACAACAATTAAAAGCCTTCCAAAAAGGAAAAGCCCAGGACATGATGGATTCTCAACTGAGTTCTACCAGATCTTTACAAAAGAACTAACACCACTCATTCTGAAATTATTACATGAAATTTAAAGGAACTGAACACTTCCATATACTGTTTATGAGGTGACCATAACTTGATATCAAAACCCGACGAAGATCAATCAAGGAAAGAAAACTACAGACCAACATCCCTGATGAACAAAGATGCAAAAATCCTAAATAAAATTTTAGCAACCCACATTTAAAAACACATCAAAAAGATAATACATCTTGATCAAGTGGGTTTCATTTCAGGGATGCAAGGTTGGTTCAACATATGCAAATCAATAAATGTAATTCAACACTTATACAGAATTAAGGACAAAATCCAATACCATTCATGTTAAAAACGCTAGGGAAGCTAGAGATCAAAGTAAGTTACTTTACCCTTGTAAAGGCCGTTTATGACAAACCCATAGCTAACTTCATACTAAATGTACAAAAACTGAAAGCATTTCCACTAAATTCAAGAACAAGACAAGGCTGTACACTCTCATCACTCCTGTTCAATACAGTCCTCAAAACATTAGCCAGAGAAATCAGGCAAGAAAAAGAAAATAAAGGGATACAATTAGGAAAAGAAGAAATCAAATTATCTCTGTTTGCTGACAAAATGATACTGTATCTAGAAGATCCAAAAAACTCCACCAGAAGACTTCTAGAACTTACAAACAAATTTAATAAGGTTGCAGGATACAAGATCAACACCCATAAATCAATAGTTTTCCTGTACTGAAACAGTGAATCAGCAGAGAAAGAAGTTAGGAAAACTATTCCATTCACAATAACCTCAAAAAATGAAAAAAATAAAGTATTTGGGAATTAATCTACTGAAAGAGGTAAAAGAGCTCTACAATGAATATTATAGAACACTAAGGAAAGAAAAGAAGACTTTATAAAATGTAAATATATCCCATGTATAAGCAGAATTAATATTGTCAAAATGGCCATACTACCAAAAGTGCTACACAGATTTAATGGAATCCTCATCAAAATATCAATGACATTATTCACAAAATTAGAAAAAAAACAATTTTTAAATTCATTTGGAAAAATAAGAGACACAGAATATCCAAAGCAAAGCACAAAAATAAAAAAGAAAAAGATGCAGGAGCCATCACAACACCTGATCTGAAATTGTACTACAGAGTTGTAGTAAGAAAAACAGTATGGCGTTAGTATCAGACATGAAGAGCATTTTAATAGAAGAGAAGACACAGAGAGAAATCCATAAACCTATAGCCATCTGATATTTTACAAAAATATATTTTGGAGAAAGGGCATCCTTTTCAACATATGGTGCTTTAAAAAATTGCATAAGTTAATGTAGAAAAATAAAATCAGATCTATATCTCTTACCCTGCACAAAACTCAAATTACATGGATCAGAGACTTAAGAATCAGACCACAAACTTTACAACTGCTAGAAGAAAGCATAGGGTCAACACTTCATCATTTGGGAGTTGGCACTGATTTCCTTAACAAGATACCAAAAGTGCAAGAAATAAAACCAAGAATCAATAAGTGGGATGCCATTAAACTAAAAAGCTTCTGCATAGCTAAGGAAATGATTGAGGCTGTGAAGACAGAGCCTATATAAGGGGAGAAAATCTTAGCCAGCTACCCCTCTGGTAGGGGAATAATATCCAGAATATACAAAGAAATAAAAAAACTTTTAACACCAAAAAAAAAATAATAACCAATCAACAAATGGGAAAAATAACTAAAGAGATATTTCTCAATAGAAGAAACACAAATGGCCAATAAATACATGAAAGAATGTTCAACCTCTGTAGCCACAGGAGAACAAATCAAAACTACATTAAGTTTCATCTCACTCCAGTTAGAATGGCAAAGATCAAGATCACAAACAATAATTAATACTAGCAAGGTTGTAGGGGAAAAGGAGCACTTCTGCACTGTTGGTAGGACTGCAGAGTAGTTTAACCACTCTCGAAAGCAGTGTAGAGATTCCTCAAAAAACCAGGGATGGAACCACCATATAACCCAGCTACCCCACCCCTGGGGATCTTCCCAAAATACCTAAAATCAGCATACACAGCCACATCCATGTTTATAGCAGTACAATTCACAATAGTTAAATATGGGATTAACCCAGATGCCCTTCACCAGGTGAATGGATTAAGAAATTACGGTATATACATATGGTGGGGTAAAGAAATTTTGGTTATTGCTGGCAAATGGAAGGAAATGGAGAATATCATATTAAGCAAAATTAGCCAAACACAGAAACTCAAAAGTCGTGTGTTTTATACGTTTTTTGTCATTTGTGGAATCTAGAGTATAATGAAGGAAAAGGGAAGGGAGGGATAAGATTCCATAAAGAACCATCCAAATACAAATTAATAGAACAACAAAGGAGGTCCAATAGAGAAAGCAGAAGTGGGAGGGGATGAAGGACGATAGGGAAAAGGGGGACAGTTAAAGGGGGAAAGCAAAAATATATTTTGTACCCCTAAGAAGCTAAAAAATACCCACACAATTAATTTTAAAGAGTGATCAGCAGAAGCAAGTGACCAGGGAACCGGAAGAGGGAGGAGGGAGGGCTGGGGGAGGGGTATTGGACAAATTATATTATTATATTGTGTGTATGTATGAATATGTAACAATAAATCCCATCATTATGTACAACGTCAATGCACCAATAAAAATAGTTTTTTTAAAAATCATTTGTTGAAAACTTAGCAGAAGATTAATTAGAGAAATTGAAGAACTTACACCAAGACAAGGAGATTCTACACAGGGAAGAGGAAATTGAATCTTAATACAGCAATTGAGATTTTGGAGAGTCTACTTTCTTTTTTGGGGTAATGGGATGGTACCAGAGATTGAACCCAAAGGAGCTTAATCACTGAGCCTCATCCCCAGCCCTTTTTATTTTTTATTTATTTTGAGTCAGGGTCTCACTAAATTGCTTAGGGCCTTGCTAAATTGCTGAGGCTGGCTTAAAACTTGAGATCCTCCTGCCTCAGCCTCCTTAGCCACTGGGATTACAGCCACCATAAATAGGGAGCACAGAGCAGGATAAGTTGAGATAAAAAGAAGTGAAATGATTCTGGAGGCTTATATTTTGAGAGATTGAGGAGTAATTAAGAGTCTACCACTTGCAAGACAATGAAGATTAGTGAGGGCAAAAAATTAAAATTCGATCCCTACCCTCAGGAAATTGACACTCTAGTGTGAACAGACTTTATCAAAGCCTCAATAATGTAAGGTTCCAGCTCAATAAATGAAAAGAAGCAGTAGGACATGGAGTGGGAGAGCAGCTTATGGGAAAGGCTGGTCCACTTCAGGAGATCAGGCTTCCTGAGAGAGTAATGATTGTGTGGAGTTCTGACAGTAATATCACCTGGGGAGGCAGTTGGGAGGGCCCCTGGCAGGAAGAACTGGAAAATTCTGTATGGGGTAGGGGAACAAAGCATTGTGAGCATGTGCCATGGAGCAGAAAGCTGGAACTAGTCATGCCAAGCTTGTGGAAGAGGCCACATGGAAGAGTTTGGTCTGTATCTAAAGGTGTGTTTTTGTTCCCGTGAGGAATCCTCAAACTATCCCTCCAAGGCAGACAGGGAAGCCAGAACACATCCTGTTTGCACTGATTGAAAGATGGGTTAGCATGCATGGAAAAGGAATCTATTCTTTGCTCTGGTGAAGGTTTTTGTGGTCCTCATAACTGAAAATTGCTTCTTCAAAATGATTATAACATCTGTCTTGGTGATACAAGTGAACAGCCTGCAGGTTAAGCATGGTGAGACAGTTCCTTGAGCAGAGCCCACCCTCCCCCACTACACTTCCTGTCTTCTTCCCCTCTGCAGGTAAACAGCCTCCAAATGACAGAGATGTTAAATGCCTTCAATATATCAGTTTCAGGAAAATATTGTGCATAAAACTCAGGCTGCAGTAGGTAAATAAGGAAGTGGAGGTGGTTACCAGTTATTTCTAAAATTGTCAAGAGAAAGGGAAGGAAATAAAGAGAGATGAGAATGTACCCTGAAGGGAAATGAGATTAAAGGAAATATACTTGTTCGTAGGGTTTTTTAAAACATGTTTTTTGAAGAAAAAAAGTTCAAGCATCCAGTAAAGTAGAAATAATAGCAAAATGAATCATCTGGAACAATCATCATCAATCACATCGTCACTTTTACAACACTTATTCTTTTACTTGCTCTCCTTCCCTGAATTACTTTCTGGCAAATTCCAGACATCATGAGATTTAATTTAATCCCCATATTCTTCCCTGTGCTTCACTCAAATTGCACATTTTTCTTATGTAAGTGCAATGCCATTATTATATCAAACAAAATGAACAAAAACTTCATCCATTACTTGAAGATATTCAAAATTCTTCCATTGTTTCAAAAAATGTCCTCTTAGAATTGCCTTATAGGAAACAGGATTCAAACACATAAAACGTGTTGACTATGTCTCGTCTAAGTTTCTTGCCATCTAAAATAATGTTTTATTGTGGTTTTGCTTTTGTAATGCCTTGGCTTTCTAAAACTAATCACTTCCTCTACTTCCATGTTTTGTTTTTTAAATAAAGGAAGTTGACTATAAAGCCCTCATAGATGTAGCTTGTTTCTTTTTATAGAAGTGTTTTTGGTTTGTTTGTTTTGGTACCAGGTATAACCCCTGCCCCTCCGCAGGTTTCTCTGGAATAAACCTGTGTTACTGTTGAGCTGCTGCTCTCCTCTCTATTTCCTTCATTTTTTTCATCTTTTCTTACACCAGCAATTGAACCCAGGGGCACTTAATCGCTGAGCCACATCCCAGCCTTTTTTAAATTTTTATTTTCAGACAAGGTCTCACTAAGTTTCATAGGGCCTCACCAAGTTGCAGAAGCTGGCTTTGAGCTTGTGATCCTCCTGCCTCAGCCTCCAATATGTTGAGATTATGGGTGTGTGACACCACACCCAGCACTGTTTGTTTGTAGTATAAAAACTTGAAAATGTCACAAATGAAGTGAAAGGAAAAGAAAGGAGAGAAGGCAGAATATCTAGGACTGCAAAAGATGAGGAGGTACGATCCTGAGGATAGCTTTTGACTGAAAATGAAACTTACTTCACTGAGACAAAAGATAATGGTAGAGATGACTAAAAATATAGGTAATTTTTGAAGTGGTGACAGTATATTCAAAATATTAATCTGACATAGACATAATCATATGGAACAGGCTGAGGTGAACAACTCGTGTATGAGAGGGTGCTGGCTCACAGGTATATATCAGGGGAGTTGATATTCATGCCTAATGGCTGTTATTCTCTTGTCAAACTAGAAGGTGAGTTGTCTGCTGACAGAAGAGAAGGGCATGCTTGAGGTCGTTACAGGTAAATATTTGGAAGCAATAGTGAAGTGAATAAGAAAGTATGTTGGCTGAGGATGAGGTAAACCGTTCTTACAAAATCAAAAGCCCGGGAAGAATAATTCAGTTGCAGGACCTGAAGGTACTTGGCTGACAACTTATAGAGACAGAGCCAATGATGTGCTCCTTGCTGGAGAAAAACACCTGTAAAAAAAATTGACTTGCATGTATACTGGGCTTACCGGTGGTGTATTTTAAATTAATAACTGAGGAGGACAGACAGTGCAAAACTGATCAAACGTTAACAGTTGTTAATAGATGCTATGGTATGCAGATTTATTACTATATTTTTGGTACTTTTCTATATTTTTGTACCCTTCATGTAATTGGCAAATGAAAGCTTGATTACTTGAGATACAAAGCTGAACTAAAAATATACCTTAATTATAATTATTATATAGACTTCTTTTTTCACATATTCATAACAACAATATAAGTAATTAAGCAAAGTTGGAAATTAGAAAAAAAACCAGCCAAAGTACCACAATATTGCCAACGCTGTTTATGCATTTCTAGTTCCCCACTTTTTAAATGGAGTTTTATGTGAGGGGGCAGGATTTACTATAGTACAAGTACGCGCAAGTTTTTACTTTGAGAGTATGTACTTGAGGGTTGGGGATTTAGCTCAGTGGCAGAGCACTTGCCTAGCACATGCAAGGCCCCGAGTTCGGTCCTCAGCCCTGAAAAAAAGAAAAGAAAAGAAAAAACAAAAAAGAAAAGAAAAAAAGAGTGTATACTTGGGGGCTGGAGTGGTGGCTCAGCAGTTACAGCGCTTGCTTGGCACGCCCAAGTATGCAAGTTCAAACCCCAGTAGCACGTACCCAACGAAGCGTTGGAGGAATGAAAGTCACATTAAAAACTAAATAAAGATAACCTTTCTCTCTCTTTCTCTTTCTCTCTCTCTCTCTGTCTCTCTCTCTCACTATCCTCTCTTTCTTAAAATGGTGGTGGCACACCTCTGACCCAGGTGAAGGCCAAAGCAAGAAAATCACAAGTGCATGGCCAGCCTCCATAATTTAAAGAGATCCTGTTTCAAAATAAAAAATAAATAAAATAAGAGAGCTAGAGATGTAGTTCAGTGATATGATACCATTGGATTTAATCCCCAGTAACACAAAAAGGAAAAAAGTATATGTACTTCAAATTTCCACATTATCGTATGTTTTGTAACCATGCTGAATTTAACTATTACCTTATTGAGTTTTCTTCTATACTCATAACGTTATAAATAATGATGAAATGAATTTTTAATGTTTTCATACATTTCACTTTCTGAAAATATAGATATATTTTCTTTGTATATTTATCAATGAATGGGTACAAAATTTGCCAAAATCTTTCATGACAGTTTTAAAGTTCACTCCATAGAACCCAATTGCTGTCTAAGAGAATTTACTTTGTGCCAGCAAAGCGTGAGAATGTCTACACACCACCCATTTCAGCATTAGATAGCGTTTAATAGCTAATTTTCTATTCCAAATATGTTTTCATAATAGAGATGACTAACATTTACTGAGCGCCTCTCTGTAAGGTCAGCTAAGCACTATCCGGACAACCCTAAGATGTAAGTCTTGCTCCCTTCCTACTTCACAGCATGAGGTCAGCCCACCAACCGCTGATGAGAGAAGTCCCTGCTATGTGCCAGGCACTGGGCTTGGTGCGTAGATACAAGAAAGATGTCACATACTGGAGGTCAGAAAACACCATAAACAACACGTGTAAATAAATAAGATGATTTCAAACAATGGTAGTTGCTTTGCTAAAAATGAAATAGAAGACATACTAGAAAGTGGTGGAGGTGGAAAAAGGAGGGAGCTATTAAAATAAAAATAAGAAGGTACAGTCTTAATTAAAGGACACTGTTTCAGGTCGCACTTCAACTGAAAGAGTTAGTCCTTTGAAAATTCCAAGGAAAAGGAAGTGTGAAGCCCTTGAGGGGTGGGGGAATTATAACAATGCAGTAAAACAGGGGCAGAAAAGAAGGCAATGTGCTTAAAGGGGAAAGCTAAGGGCAAGCCCTTCAGGGCCTTGAGGACAAGCGAAGAATTTCCCTGTGAATTCCCTGTGAAGCCATTGAAGGATCTCACAGAGGGAAAGATGTGATTTGGTTTGTGCTTTAGATGTATAACTGGATCCAGTGTGGAAAATAAGCTGCAGAGTAGAGGCAGTGAGATGTGTTGAGATGATTTTTGCAGTATGAAGAGCAAACACAAGGATGATTTGAGCAAGGGTTATACAAACAAGTATGGAGTGCGATTTCTCAGTTTTTGGCTCAAGTCACTGTGAAAGAAGATGCCACTTGCTGGTTTAGAGAAAACTGAGAACTGAGATTACAGAGACAAGCTCAGGTGGGCATTTTGGTCACATTTAAGTTTACGCCTCCTAGATATCCAGGTGGAAAAGTGGAATACGCAGTCGGGCACAGAAGCTCTGGTTTAGGGAAGAGGTCTAGAGCAGAGATAAAAATCTGGGAGCCTTGGGCTTGGGGTACAACAGTGGTAGAGCACTGACTTAGCATGCATGAGGCCCTGAGTTTGATCCCCAGCACTGCAATAATAAATAGATAGATAGATAGATAGATACATGAGTCCAATGTTTTCAACATGCAAGTAACATGTATTGCTGTAATTCTGGATCACTTAGGTAGAAAGTGTAACTAGAGGAAAAACAGACAATAAATCTATGGGGCACTCCATCACCAGGAGGTCTGGTAGAGAAAGAGGAGTCAACAGAGGAGGTTAATATGAAATAGGAGTAAACTGCTAGGAAAACTAGTCCTTCAAGTCAGCAGAAAAACATGTTAAACCAGAGGAAAAAAAAATGATCAAATGCATCACAAGAGGAAAAAAATGATCAAATGCATCACAATGTCAGGTAACATGAGGAATGAGTAGGGAGAATTTTCATCCTTCATATCTTTGATCTTTGTGTTAAAGGTTGCCATTTGATTGGTCTTGTGCAGTCAGAATGTTGATTGAAGTCAATCAAGGAGAGAAGGGGACAAGGAAGTGGAGTCAACTCTCCGAGATTTGCTGTGTGCGCATTGACATGAATTTACAGCTAACCTGGATGCTGCCGCTTGCCTGCAGATCCTCCCTTGAAACGCCAATGTTCTGAGGAGCTCTTAGCCAAATGTACCGTGCTTTGATTTGTTTCTCTAAGTATTTGTTTAATATCTTTAATCTTCAGAAAACAGTATTACCAAAGCCATTTAGACAGATGTCTGATATTGAGAGGCCCTCAGGGCTAACTCTTGGAAAAGAGGCCTAGGAACACTAGATAACTTGGAAAGGTCCAAAGAATGCTGAAGCAATGCAAAGATTGTGTCACTGAGGAGATCCTTGTCTGTCACAGGGAGGATTAACTGCATATTGTATACCTTGGGGATCCATTTCCAGCAGAGAAATATTTCCCAAGCATATACCTTATTATGAAAAATCAGAGCTGAAGGTTATTTCATCAGACTTCATATGACACACCAAGAAAATGACTTCCCTTTGGTTTGTATTTAGGGTCAATCGGTTTATGTGAGACAGGAAGCAAATGCGGAACACTGACTCCAAATAATAAAACATTGCCATTTACATTTTGGAATGGGGTTCTTACTGTGAAATTTAAAGTAGGCTTAAAGACTGCATATGAATGTATTGATAACAAGAACTGAAAGGAGGAAAGGGCGGTAGGAAAAGGGAGACGTTGCCAGCCACGGATCCCTCATGTGCCAGCGCTGTGCTAAGTATGTTAAAACGCATTATCTTTTTCAGTTTTCACAGAAGGTATTTTCAGGTTATTTTCTACATGTTTTTTGATAGTCACTTCAATAAAAATGTGCATAACACATTTCTCCTGGGCACTCCTGGAAGACTGGACATCTCCAATAGGACCCCCATCACTTAACAGGAGGGTTCAATAAACATTTATGGAAGTAAAGTGCTCTCTGGTTATATGTGAAGAAATTTAGATTATAATAAAGAAAGAATAACTCAAGCCACCTTAAGAAAGGGGAGGTGGGGGCTGGAGTAGTGGCTTAGTGGTTACAGCCCTTGCCTGACATGTATAAATTGTGCAAAGATATGGGTTTGTGCCCCATCACCATATACACAAGGTGTCAAAGCAATGAAAGTCACATGAAAAACTAAATAGAATTGATTCTCTCCCTCTCTCTCTGTCCCTCTCTCTCTCTTTAAAAAAGTAAAAATAAAATAAAAAGAGGTGAAGAATTTATAAAGAAGGACAGAAAAGAGAGCTGTCGGACAAACCCAGGCAGCTCCTGGGACCAGCTTCTCCTTCCTCTTCCGTGGGTTTCCTGGTCTTTGTCTTAGGGACCTTGTGTCATTTTGTCCTTCATTAGTCTCTATGCTTTTTGTTTGTTTGTTTTATTTTAAAGAGAGAGGGATGGTGAGAGAGCGAGAGAGAGAGAGAGAGAGAGAATCAATTTTATTAGTTTTTCGTGTGGATTTTGTTGCTCCAACTTCACTGCATAAGTGGTGCTGAGGTTAGACCCTGCGTCCTTGCATATGCCAGGCAAGCGCTCTAACCCCTGAGCCACTGCTCCAGCCCCTCTGTGCTAATTTATAAAGGGCTAATTTACAATCTGCCTGTTAGGCTCACCTATTCATTGTTGTCTGCTTTGGGCAGAAATCTTCTTGGTCCAAATTTGATTTGAATTTCCTCCACAGTCCAGTGTTCAATGGTACACAGAGAACAGCAGAATTCTGCTTCCCTGAAGTGAGACACTCCAGCTGGAAGGGCCTGGCAGGGCCATCATAACCAATGTATTAGTTCCTCTGATCTCTGACCTCATCATCTGATTTAATTTGCACCCACAACAAACATGGAGTTTGCTTAACTTTTTGCCCAGGGCCATTTCAATACAATTCTGATGCTTTTATTCTTGTCTTTGAAGAGCAAAGGAAAATTATATGAAGTGTTAATTCAGAATTCCTTCAAAAAGAAACCTGGTATTTCAAGTCTGGATGTTTCAGACTATCAGGCTCTTAAGAAGTTTGAAAGTAAATTGATTCTCTTCACAGAAACAATAAGTTGACATGAAACCAAATTCACATTTATTTTATACAAAATGTATTTTTTTTAATCCCAAAGAGTTAGGGTTTCATTTTATGGAATAATCAAAGAAATTTAATACATTGGTAGCAGTAAACCATATTCTGACATATACAGAAATAGCTTTGCTCTCATTATAAAACAGGCCTCATAATTATTATGCCAAGATGACAAACCTGGTGAAACACAGGATATAGTCAAGAGACGCATTGCATCGTAAAAATGAAACTTTATAGCACAGTGTATTTGAAGACATGAGGGACATGAATGTAGTTTGATAAGTGTTTGTTATTTCCAGTTTGCCACTGCACAATATTCTATTTAAAAAGTTCTGCCTGTTGTGGAAGACATAATTTATATACCATATAGATAGACATAGGAACTCTAGATTATATATTTTCTCCTTCTTTTAGATTTTAGGTTGAATTTCTGTTATAATGATTAAAACTTTCCATATATGTTCCATAAAACCTATTCACAGAAAGCAAAGAAAAGGTAAAGTGTAGGTCCAAATAGGAAGGAAATGTTTAAGAATTAATGGAGACTATAATTTCACTTTGTCACATAACACAAAGCTTATCTGAAAGGATATTTTGAACGGTGTTATGGGCTGAATTGTGTTTCTCTCCATCAAAATAGAAAGAAGATAATGTTGGAGTCCTAGTTCTCAGATCTTCCAACTATCACCTTATTTAGAAATAGGGCTATTGCAGATGTAATTAAGATGATATATTGAGGGCCGGAGTGGTGGCTCGGCGGTTACGGCGCTTGCCTGGCATACGCAAGCACATGAGTTCAAACCCCAACACTACGTACACAACGAAGTGTCCGAGGAATGAAAGCCACATGAAAAACTAAATAAAAATTGCCTCTCTCTATCTCTCTCTCACTGTGCCCTCTTTCTTAAAAAAAGGGAAAAAAAAAGATGATACGGATGGGCCCTAAATCTAATATGAATGATAGCTTTGCAGAAAGGGAATTTGGACACAAACTCACATGAAGAATGTCCTGTGAGGATTGGGAATGAGTTACCACAAATCAAGAAACTACAGGAAGCTAGAGGATTGATCCTTCCCCTGAACCTTCAGAGGCCATTCAACACCTTGATCTTGGACCTTCAGCTCCTATAAGAGAGACAAAAAATTATGGCTTAAGTCATTCATTGTGATACTTTGTTACAAAAGCCCTAGCAAATTAATGCTGAGGGTCAACTACTGTTGGTGAGTAGAATCCCGTATCATTCAGGGTATCCATAAGGTTCTTAAACTCATATGCTGTGGACGAGGAGCAGAGTTGGATATCTTAAATGTCTATTAGCATGAATTAGTTTATAGAAGAACTGAAAATCTTCCTGCATATGAAAAAAGAAACAAGAACATTAACCTCATTGGGGTTGAAGCCATAAAAACACACTAACTGGGATGACACATGATTAAAACCAGAAATCACCATGAAAGCAAAAGTAGTAAGAGGGAAAATGGAGTCTGGATCTACACTGCCCATAGCATGAAGAACCCATTGACCCCTGCTGTGGGAGCTCCGTGTGTGTGTGTGTGTGTGTGTGTGTGTGTGTGTGTGTGTGTGTGTGTTGAAAGAACTGTGCCAGTCAGCATTTTGGAGCAGTTTCAAACAGAATAATGCCTAGAAAGGACGTAATCACACCCCCTCCTTTTAAAAGAACATCCCAACCTGGGTGAGTTGAAGGATGAAGGTATGTGACTACCAGGTCTCAGCCAGACTATAGCAAGGTTCACATACTACTAGGGATGTCAGTGGTTCCCCACTCCCAATTGCAATGACAGACCTGCTCTCTCTTTCCCTCACTAAGTCACAGGGGTGGTGAAAGGACACAGAATCAAGGACCTTCTTACCATCAATCTCCTGTGGATTTTTCCCCAATGAGTATCTCTGACTTCATGCTTTGTAAGGAGATAATAATACTGAATTATGCCCAAGGAATGATTCTGGAATAAATGTACTTTTTTCTCAGGTCTGAGGAAATGTGTGGAGAGAAAGAATCTTTTGCAAACCAAACTTTCTGTAAGTATATGAAAGGATCAGAGCATCAAAAATGTAAACATTAATGTAAATGTTTTCTAATTTGCATGTAAATTTGGATGTAGTGATTTTTTTTAAAGAGAGAAGTACAGTGAGAGAGAGAATCAATTTTATTGAGTTTTTCACGTGACTTTCGTTGCTCTGACACTTAGTTGTGTATGTGTGTACTGGCCGTAACCGCTGAGCCACCACTCCAGCCACTGGATGCAGTAACCTTATTGGCATAAATTTAGAGTCAATTTAAAATATAAACATTGCATGTTAAATTAATTATTTCAAGGACAGTGGCACTTTTTAAAAGCACATATTATAAACCCATGGCTATAGCAACTATTTTGTGCTCGCTCTCATCGTGGTCTATAGTATGAAAATGTTTGGGAATGCCCCTAAAAAAGCCCTTCTTCAACTGTGCAAGATCATCCAAACAGTAAACAGTGGAGCCTGATGTTCCTGGCAGCTCCATCTCTACGCTAAAGAAGGCATCAGACATTTATCTTAACATACTCATTTCACTGTCATTCCACTGTTAATGGGCCATTTATCTCTTGGGTGGTATTTGTCACTGTGGGTGATCCCTGAGTTGTACCCAGAGTAATCAGGCATTCCAGTAGGCTTGCCACATGATCAAAGTTTATTCTGATAGCAGCTACATAGCTGGTTTTGCATTTCTAGAAGGCTGGGGGCAAAATCTAATCATGAAATGGATTTCTCCATGGTTGAGTCTAAATTTTCTAGAAACTTCAGATAATGTTTATTGAGCACTTGCTATGAGTTAGGCATGGTATTAAGAGTTTTACCTAGATTCTCCTTTTAAATCTTCAAAACCACCCTAGCAAGCATGTGCCTTATTGTTTCCATTGACTGGATGGGCAAACTGGAGCCTTTGGAAGTTGAGTGTCTTCCCAGTCATAGCATGGTGAACGAGAGCAGAGCCAGAGCCAGAGTTCACTGCCCGCTGTCCACCTCCCGGCGACCCACCCTCTTGCCATACCCCAGTCAGTCAACGGAAGCTGACGTGATCATCAGTAAGGCTTTGGCAGTAGTTTTGTTTATTTGGGAAGCATCTTATTTTGAATATACTGTATTTAAAAAAGCAACTATTTGTTGAGCACTTACAGTGATGTACACTACACTGGTGATCTTTGTACATAATCGCATTGACTTCTCACATCAACTCTGAAATGTTTCCCAACCCTTTATATATAAAGGAATGTATTTGAATCATTAAGCAATTTATTCAAGGTCAGAATGGAAATGTAGGTTTCTTAGTCAGACTCTAAAGGCTGTGCAAGCTTCCTACCTTTATTAAAATTTTCTTTTTTAAGTTTCTTTCTGATGCTTTACTTATTGGTCTCTGATTGATAATAATGATACAATAAGGAATTTCATTTTCCTCAGAGCTGATATTTGTATTTCCATTCACATCAGACTAAGATAGGCTAAGGAAGGGCTCTTAGTTAAGTTTACTTAACTAAGATTGGAAAGTAAAACTCTAAGATACATTAATCATTTCTTTTTCAAAAAATTTAGAAAAATATTTTTATTGGTGCAATATAGCTTTACATAATGAAGGGATTTGTTGTTACATATTCATATATGCACATACATGCACACATTATGACAATATAATTTGGTCCCATTCCTTCCCCCATCACTTCCCCATCCCACCTTGTGCCCTCTGCCCAGTCTCTTCTTACCACTCATCTCATCCCATCCCTTATCCCTCCACTGCTTATATATATATATATATACTATTCAGCATCACAGTAGTGCAAAGTACACCATATAATATTTATAGTTCCCCTTTCCCTTCTCAATTTTCCTCTCTCTCCCCCCATCCTCACCCGTTCACCCCAGTAATGGTACATTTGTATCCAATACCAACTTGCCCAAGAGCAGCAGAAAAGCTCTAAAGTTCTACTTGAGAGTGATTTGAGTGTAGACCAGTAACAATTTTTTTTGAAATATACCCTTTAATGTATTTTGCAAAAGGCAGTAAAATAAGGAAAATAATTGGATTTCATTTTCTGATTGCCTAAGATCTTTCTAGACTTTGGAACATGTGAGGAATATGCTTTTTCTTCATCTGTGTTTATTCATTCCTGTATTTCAAACAAATTCACAAAATGACCATGAGTTCTTGGGGGCATGATTTAAGAATGCCACATGGCTGGTCTTCTGATATCTCAGTAAAAGAGAAGGTAAAAGAAATATGAAGTCAGTCATAGATCTTTGCAAGCAGCAGCCAGGTTTGGGTTGGAGTAATGTTGAAGGCTTTTTATTTTTAGTGACTTTGGGAACCTTAATAATTACAATTATTTTTTAGTGCTTTCTAAGCATTATAGTTTATGTTTTATATGGATTAGCTCACAAGAATCTTATGTGTTAGCCAGTAGTATAATCCTCATTTTATAGATGAGGAAAAGAGCTTTAAAGAGATTAAAGACCTGGCTCAGTTCATGCAGCTAGGAGACATAAAGCCAGGCATTAAACCAAGGCAACCTAACTCCAGAATCCATTGTGATCAACCACAGCATTTGCCGCCCTTGAATGCAGCTCATGTTGTTACCATGTCTTGGTCAAGGTCCCACTATCTTTTAAGTTAAGTATCTGATTTTTGGTGGCTTTCTTTTGTGGTTTGTTTTGGCAAAATATATTTTTAATGGACAGAGAAAAAGTGAATAATAAAATAATGGATTAATGGAGAGTATAAAATCATTGACATTTCCCTGTTTTAAAAACTGTGATAACACACTAACACACTGTTGGTGGAGCTGCAGACTGGTACAGCCACTCTGGAAAGCAGTATGGAGAATCCTCAAAAAACTAGGGATGAGCCCACCATATGACCCTGCTATTCCACTCCTGGGTATCTTTCCAGGGGACTTAGAATCAGCACATTATAGTGACACAGCAACATCTATGTTCATAGCAGCACAATTTACTATTGCTAGGTTATGGAAACAACCCAGATGTCCCTCACTGGAAGAATGGATCCAAAAACTGTGGTACGTTTATACCATGGAATATTACACAGCAATTAGAAACAGTGATATTGCAGCCTTCGAAGGTAAATGGATGGCTATGGAAGAGATCATGGTGAGTAAAATCAGCTTAACCCAGAGATCGATTGTCTCCACTCATCTGTGGAGGTGGGGACTAGACCCTGGCCAGTGAGAAAGTTGGTCTATTAGCATGTGTTAAATGCAGATAAGATGTCATGCTTTACAACCTAATACTTTTTTTAGAGATATAGTGGGAAGGGGAAGGGTGGGATAAGGGAGGGTAATGGGGGGGCACTCCTGGGGGTAATTGCAATATCCAGAATATATACACATTTTATATTATTTTGTTAAAATCTTGTAAGGTTGTTCAAAAAAACTGTGATAAAATACATCTAGCATAAAATTTATCATTTTAATCATTTTAAAGTGCACAGTTTGGGAGTATTAAGGATGTCCACGTTGTACAGCCATCACCTTTATCCACAATGCTTTTTCATTGCATTCACTTTTAAAACACTTATCTTTTCCTTCAGCAATGTTTATCGAAGGCCTAGTTGAACCTTTGCTCTGAGGCATACGCTGTGCTAAGCAAAGCCTGGCCTATTCCACGTTCTCAAATTCCCTTTGCAAAAGTTGGCCCCTTGGCCTGCTAAGCCCAAATTTACATTTGGAGGAAAGGAAGGTATGAGGAAGAGGGTCTGATTTAGCTAGAGAGCAGGCCCTGAGCCATCAAGCATCCCTCTGAGGCAGGTACAGTGGGGGGCGCCTTTAAGCTTGGGTGGGCACTCCTTTTGCCACATTTGCTGGAGTTTGTTGGGCATGTTGTCTAGCCTTTCTGAATGCCCAAGTATTCATTTATAAAATTGGAATAATTTTTAATTTTAAAAGTTGAATATATGAGTTGAATATATGAGAAATAATACATGTGTGGTAGAAGAACTACAAAAGATTAATGACAAAAATAAATATTTGTAGTTCTCCTACCACTTTTACGAAGAGCAGAGCTTAAAACTGGAGGAATTTCCCTTTGCTAGCCTTCAGCATACTTAAGTGCAGCACGCTACCAAATGAAAGATACGTGAGTGTGCACACATGTGTGCCTATGTTCATGCGTGCATGAGTCTGAGTGTCTGTGTCAGTGTATGTGTGTGTCCTGGGTTGTAGGAAGCTGTAAAGGTGGAACTAAGTCACCTTCCTACATTAGAGAAGGAACTAAGGCCCAAGGGAAGCTTGAGGGGTGGGAGACTGCAGCAAGGGGAGGTTGAGAGTCTCTGAGGGGAAAAGAAGCCATAGGTGAACGTGATTTGGGCCATGAAATGTTCCCCATGTATGATGTAAAACCATGCTTCTATTGTATGATTACTTTACCCTAAATTGTTCAGCAATACTTGAATTTCCTCTCTGTTTGAGGGTATGTGGCTAAGAGGTGACATGGAAGAGTTACAATTCTAAATCCTACTTCATGGGGCTGGAGCGGTGGCTCAACGGTTACGGCGCTTGCCTGGCATTGCACAAGTACACAGGTTCAAAACCCCAGCACCCATATACACAACTAAGTGTCAGAGCAATGAAAGACATGTGAAAAACTCAATAAAAATTGATTCTGTGTGTGTGTGTGTGTGTGTGTGTGTGTGTGTATGTGAGAGAGAGAGAGAGAGACTGTCCTTCTCTATTAAAAAAAGAATGAAAGAAAGGAAGGAAGGAAGGAAGGAAGGAAGGAAGGAAGGAAGGAAGGAATTCTATACATGTCCCACGCACAGGTCTCAGAGCTAGAAGGCATCATTCTTCCTGCCAGAACTTTCTGAGACTAGACTTCAGGCCACAAAGCATGCAAATTTAGAAGCTTTTAGAAAGTAGGAATTCAGATGTATGAAGGGAGGCAGAAAATGACAGACTAATAACAGAGGTTAAATGGACCTGTTCTGGGAAGATGAGTTGACTCCTGCCACCCAAGACAGAAACATTCTTCCAAGAAAGCACCAGGAGCCATACCTTCTCTAATAACATCAGGGATGACCTTTCTTCCAAAGATCCAGGGTGTGTGCAGGAAATCTGATCTCTGGGGCACTGGTTCAAAGTGCACAAGGTCCTCCAGACTGTTCAGGAGTCAATTTCTCTAAGTGCAACCACAAGCCCCTGTTGGCTGAGGTCCTCTTTGGTTCCTAACCCTCTATCCAGGTTCTACTACACCATATGACAAGTGCTTGGTGGTGGAGTTCCATGCTGCTCTGCAGATGCAATTCCATCTGAGGCTGCATGCAGGCTCAAGCCAATAATGATATGATTCTCTGCCCTGAGAATGATCCCTTTACATGTTCCAAACATGTAAAGGAAATTGGTGATTTTCTTTTTGTGGAATATGAACCTTTCAATATGAGAGCCTTCAGAGTTTTCTTTTGTTACATTTGAAAAAAATTGTTAAACAGACTAGATGAAAAGTAACAATGCTACCTTTGTTAGTAGCCTTGCATTATTTTAACAAAGTATCTGAGACAATCAACCTAAAAAATAAAGAAAAGGTGTAGTTGGCTCACTAGTTTTGGAGGTTTTAGAGCTCAGCCAGTGTCCCCCACGGTTTCAGGACCTGTGGTGAGGCAGTCCATAATGGTGGGATTGGATGGCAGTGGAAATTGCTCTCACCTCGGGCTGCTGGGAAGCCAAAAGGAAGGGTGGAAGGGACTAAGTCCCGTAATCGCTTTTGAGGGCACACCCCCAATGACCTAAGACCTTCCTCTAGGTCCCATTTTTTAGCCTCCACCACCGCCCAAGAGCACCACACTAAGAAACAAGCTTCTAACACATGAGCTTTCAGCATATTCCAGTTCCAAAATAAAGCACTATTTCCATAAACACTGAAGCATTATCTATCATTTATAAGGAAAGAAGGGATCTGGGGCAGAATCTTCCAGGAAGATGGAGAAGGAAAAGAAACAAATGTCTCCTGGCTTTTACCAAGTAGGCTAAAGAAATCTGAGTCTGTGGTAACAGTGCATCCATAGTTGTGTGGATACTAACTCTGAGAAACTTCCTGATGGAATTTCCCCCTGCTGTGAAGCCAATTTTCTTTCTGTGCATTTCGTCTACTATTATGGTCCTGGGAAAGGTCCAAGTGATGTTGCTTTCAGGAAGAAATAGTGTAAGGAAGCCAGTCACATAAAAGGACAGCCAATCTTTCTTGACATAGTGCAGAGGAGGGAGAGGAAATGACAGTGTCAGTTACCTGTGTCCTCCCCCTCTCCTCAATTCTGAGTGTCAAGGTAAAGCAAAAACACTAGTACCTCACTCAGAAGTAGGCCATCCTGTGTAATCCTTCCTGAATGACAGGGGCTACTCATTTACCCTATTTCCACCCACCCAGGCCCATCCCCAGGTTCTCAATAGGGAAGTACAGGACTTTGCAACTCACAACAGGGGTGACAAGCATTGTGCTAACAGGTGCTTCCAATGACCACGTGAAATAAGCCCCACATCAGCAGATACAGATTATGGCTTGGACCAGCCTATACTAGCTACAGGATGGCAGAAAATGGCAAGGATTTGTGAATGCCTGGTAAAACAAGGAGCTTTCCCTAGTGACCCAGGCATCACCCATGTGGGCTGGTGTAAAAGTGGAGGAAAAGAAACCTTAAAAAAATTGCCTAAGCCAAATTAGATTGAGATGCCCTTTAGTGGCACAGTTTAGTTTCCAATTACCCTGACACCACAAAATTGAAGACAGGAGATGAGTGTGATCCTAAGGAAATAAGATGAGCTTAGGGAGTAAGAGCGAATACCTTGGGCATCATTCTCTCTTTATACCCAGGACTAGGGAGGTTAGGAAGAGCTGGGATTCAAAGCATATCACCAAACTCTACACAAAACTCAGTATCATGCTTCAGTAAAGTAGGTGAGAGTATAAATGAGTTTAGAACATTTTCAATCTAAAGTAACACAGGGTTTTTATCTCCTGAAGTGTAGAACCTAAGTTTGTGTTAAACATGACATTCCATAATGACTCATTAGCAAATATTGCAAGGTCAGGGCACAGAGCTAAATCCAGGAGAGATGGAAGAGTGAGAGATTTTTATTTCATTCCTTCACCTTTTTCCTATCTATAATAGATATAAGATTCAAGTTATCTTCTTAGTTCCAGGTATCATTTGAATTCCCTTTTAAATAAAAAAAGACTATTTTATTCTCCCTACCCCCTTGCCCACATGGCTAGATATCATGTCATCCACTCTCCTTCCCTTGCAGGATTCACCCTCACAGGGTTGTCATGAGAATTATATGAGTAGGTGCCCATAAAGCGCTTAAAACAATGGTTGGCAAATAGTAAATGACCTCCAGCGTTTTTCTCCTTAAGACTCCTTCAATTATGAGTACGCCGATTATGATGGTTTACAATTAATAATGAATTGATATGGATTGTGTAAGCAGACATCTGTTCCTCCATTTTTGCCCACTGCCATGCATACAATAAAATAATCCAAACAAAATTCTGAATTTTATTAGAGAATATATCTAAAATACATATTTATTAAGTTATGTTATTTTGAATGGAAATATACTCTGTACCACAACTATAACAATTTTTACAGATCATACTTCATTTACACCTCTAGAATTCAAAAATCACTAAATTACAACATAATTCATATTTAAGGTAACTTTGCTACAAATATATAAGAATTTTAAAAGTTTTTCTTTAACATCTTGGAATCAGGAACACCAATTTTTATCTGATTTACATTACATAAAATTGTGACTATTTTACCTGATTTGCCTTAAATGGCTCAATTGGTCTCTATATGGTTTTGCACTCAACCATCCTACTTCCCTATGTTTTAAAAATAGCGTCTCAGTGAGCATTTGTGAGTCGAGTGCTCATCACCCTCCGTGCTGTGAACAAGTCAAGGTGATTCACTGTTACCCCTTATATTCGATTCCTGTTACAGAAAGGCCATGCCCTAAGCAAAGTGGCAACCCATCATAGCACTCCTGTCAAGGGTGACAGTTGGTCTAGCTCTTCACATTTATTTAGTAAGCATGTCAGGTGAGAGATGAAGGGTCTAGAAAACCAGACACAAAGCAGCCAGGGTCCAAATCACCAAGGTAGACTTGTGCTTAGCTAAAGGAAAACACCTGAAGATTCACTGTTTGGATGCTGGCTCTGGGACCATCTTATTTAAAGGAAGCTTTGATTTGTCGGTTATTCAGTGGCTGAGCTGGGCGCCAGTTGTCCACCATCAGCTCTTCAGGTTCACCCTCCTCATTGAAGTTAAGTTTGCGGAATTTTGACATCTAAAAGACATAATAAAAATTAAAGTTTCACAAAAGTATTTACTTACATGCTTGTGTTATATGTTGAAATACATTCCCCAACATTCTTTAGACCATCTATTAATGTCCAAAGCTCAATTTCATTACTAATAGATACATAATTACATATAGATTATGAATGTATGCTTTCATATAACAAATCAATTTATAAAAAATATGTGAAATCTTTGGAGACATCTCAAAGGAAATTTTTAGTGAGTTTGCTTTTCTATTCTTGTTTTAAATAAAATATCAACAGTCTATAAATCCATGCCTTTATCATGTGAAACAATGACCTTTCTAGATCCAAATTAAGATTTTGTTTTCTACTCCAGGAAGGACAAAGTACAACATCTATACAATTAGATAAAAGGCCCAGGATCTGCAAACTCCATGGGCGGCGTGACAAGCTGGCATTCTGCTTAAATATATAGAAACACAAGAATGTATTTTCCCATGCTGGGATTTCAAACCCTTGTCATGGCTGATTTTTATCCCCTTTTAAACCTGTTTCCATTCCTCCCTGGTTCAAGGATGTGACATAGGCATTGCTCAGACAATATCCTACTACTTTGAGGTTATTTTAAAAGTGGAGTTCCCCTTCCCTAAATGAAGAAGGATGGTTTGGGCGATATAGAAGGGCATGAACAGTGGACTTGAACTTGATCTCTTTTGTGCAGTAATATTCCTTCAATCATTACCATTAAGTCAGCTCTGATGTAGGTCAATATGTGTAAGGTGCATAACTACTGGTTCTGCAAAGCAAGGGAGATCTCTAAGGACACCTAGGGTTGATTTATTACAATAGAATATCAGCAACATGAAAGAGTTAGAGTCTGCTTTTAAAGTGCAATTAAGTTAAACTTTTTGATCAATCCACTTAAACTGTATTCTCACATTGATTGATTTGACTCATTATTTTAGCAAGGCAGCAGAAGGTAACAGACCCCATTACGTTGCATACCTAACATCCATTCCCCCTTACTCTCTCATTGACAGATATCTGTCCTCTCCCTTTAAGCTACAGAGGGGTGAGTCTGTAGGTCTTAACTGACCATGGCAATCACATTTCCTTGTCAAGGACTGGCTTAGAAATGAGCAAGAAGGATGAAGCTAGCCAGTGAAATGTAAAAGGTTTGCTAGGAGTCTGGAGAAAGGCTTCTCTGTTCCTTCAGAACCAATGGAAGAGTTGTTCCTTTCCTCCTCGAGGAGGCTGCACTGGGATATGATGCTCAAAAAGTTTTGGGGCCACCAAAGTCACCAATGGGCAAGGTGAAGTAAAGAGAAACACAAAAAGAAGCAAACAGGGCTCTGGTCTGCTAATCTGAGAATGACCCTTCCTTATTACATGACATGAAAAATAACCCTACTATTAGCATGGTGCCAATTCATGCAATTAGTATTTCTAATTTAATATTGCTTCTTCTTTACAGGGCAATTCAGAGCACAAGGACTAAGGGAGTCAGTTCAATTGCTTTTACCTATCTGGGTACTTGTGTGTATGGGTATGTGTATATACACAATAAATCCATTTGTTATAATAGTGATCAATCACAGACTTTGGATCTCAAGCTTGATTGTTCTCAGTGAAGGAAGAAAAGTAATTTTTGTGTTTTTAAATCATAACACAAACATTACATCTACAATTAAGATGTTGCATTATAATCTTTGCTTTTGCTACCACACCAGGAAGGTTGCTCAAATGTTATGACAAGGCCAATTTTAAAGTCACATTATCAGTAAAACATATTAATTTTTGGCCCATTTTGATATAGTACAAGTAAGCTTCCAGTTAGATATAAATTTCCTTTAAAGAAAACTGTGAGTTACCTCTAGTATTCAGAAGTTAATATTCTAAAGGAAAACACAAGAATAAAGTCCTTGCTCCCAAACCTGATTGCACCATGAGCTAGCTGGGTGGAAAGCACTTGAATTTTCTTGTACCTCCAACTGTTTACCAACACATTCTAGACAGTGAAATGAGAAAGTCAAACAACGTGACCTCTCTTGCACACTGCAGGTCTAAACTTCCATGATTTCAAATTTCTATAGGCTTAAATCACACAACTCTTCAAACAATTGTCATTTGCAAAACTGCTGACTGCTGACTCTTTCCTTAAATTATTCATAATGTAGCCTCTTATCAATCCTAAGGAATGCCCATTTTCCACATTTCATCTGTGTGCTAAGAGACAGCCCAGGAAAAAAATTTTTGTACCCACTTCTGTGGATGCTCATCAGTGAGGTAGAAGCTGCACAAGGACTTGAACATGACTAGCTATACTGTATGGGAAACGTAAGTGTGTCTGTTCTGAACCTCTGCAGTAAGCCTCCTGAGTTTTAATAGTTTTTTTTTTTCTCTAAAACATGACTTTCACTTTCCTCAGGACTCAGAAATCCATTCTTATATAAATGAAGCTGCAGTAAGCACTCTTGTCAATGAGCAGCGGGCTGGGAATTTTCACTGCTATCTGGGTAACCATGAATATAATTTTTCTGAGCCTCTATTTCCTTGTAGCTGACCAAATGAACACGCAATAGTGACAGATAGTTTTCTCATTTAATCCTCACAATCAACGTCCAATTTTACAGACTAAACAAACCGCCTAGGGCTGTGGCTAATAACAACAAATATTTACCGAATGCTGATTATTTGCTGAGCACTTTTGCAGATCCTAGTTGCATGGCTAGAAGCATCAGGAGGATTAAATCTCAGGTCTGATTCCAAAGGCCAATCTCTTCAGCGTCCACTAAACACTCCATGTCTCTAAGCAAACCTCTCTTTACAAAACTGACCTGCTCGCTGCTGACGCTGATGGGTTCCTTGAGCACAATCCAGGTCACGCTTTCCAGAAGAGGAGGGGTGGTCAGCGAGCCTGGGTAGGTCCAGTAGTCCAGATGCTCAGGAAGGAGGCCACGAGGATCAAAGTCAGTGAAGGCAGCGCTCTTACCCTGCCAGGCAAACACACAAGTTAATTTTGTCATGTGATCAGACCACAAGGGCAGAAGGAGAGTACAAAAGATAAATAGACCTATTCCTATCAGTCAGAAACATTTTTTAAAAATAAACAAAATGTCCAGATTTACTGGCAAACAAAATGAAAAGAAATTAACAGAAGACATTTGACTTGGACATATCGATTGACAGGTGTGAGCAAGAAGAATGATTATTTCACGTGTCCATTTTTCATCATTTTGTCTAACATAATCCCTTATGTTTTCCATTAAATCATTAACTGATCACATCTAGTATTTAAAATGAGATTGGTGCCGCTAAAGTAATTTTTAAATTTTTTAGGTTTCAGTAACAGAAATATAGTGTCCTTGAAGAAAAGACCATTGTCTTCCCAGCAAGATTAGAAATAAAGAGCTGTGTTCAGCTCTGGGCTACGTAGAAATAGAAACAAGAAAGCTTTCCTGAAGAGCGAACCGACTGTTGCAAAGAGAGAAAACTGAGTCCTATGAGAGTAACTAAAGGGAACTAGACATAATTCACCTAGGGTAGGTGGTAGGCCATGAGAGAAGAAAGTCCTGAGGTCATGTGGAAGAGGGATTAGGACCATAACATGATTCAAGGGGGTTGGTCCAGGTGTAAAGTTTACACATTTCTGAAAACAGACACTGTTTCAATCTGAAGATGAGCTTTATGCAGCTGGGACTGCCACTGGTGATATGTTTTCCACCCCTGGAAATGACTTTAGTATTTAAGCAAATGCTCACTGACCTCAACAGAGTTCTGCTAAAGAGGATTTAAATATAGGATGGATATATTCAAAGAAGTCACAGAACATAAATCTTCATGAAGCATGACTTTGATGTCTTATTCACCATTGTATTTCCTGGATTAGCCAAGTAGCACATAGAAAGTACTCAACAGATATTTGCTGTATAAATGATTGAATAATTTAATCAGATGATCCTGCACCTCCTCACAATCATGAGGTTCTTTGATTCTTACACAAGGATGTTCAAGTGATGGGAAACAAGATTAAATAAACACAAGTTTTAGAGTTATACTATAATTAGGGTCAACTTTTGCAGAAAGAAAAGTACATAAGCAATATTTTGCCTTTTGTTTATCTGAACACCGTGTGTCAACAAGACTTGATGAAAGGAAATTTATAAAACCAATGAATTATTAAAAATAGGCACCCCTAAGAAGCAACAGAAAATTAAATTTTACCTTTGTTTTAATGGAATCCAGCATATCAAGGACTTTCTGAAGGCCTGGGTTAGCACTGCCAATCTATAGAAAAACACAAGGGAGAGTATAATGTAACCAATTTGCTTCTATAGAAGTTTTAATATGGGCTACACCATCATGAAATTTCTGAGAACCAAAATCTACCACTTTATACATGCCACACTGATCAGTCTTAGCTTGAAGACATTGACACCAAGGGCTTCTCTAATATCACTGAATCTTCAGACTGCCTCTGATTCTGCCCCTACAGTTCCCCTGAAACTATCTTTCCAGATGTCCCCACTGACCTTCAACTGCTAACGTGAAGCATACCCTTCAAGTATTTACCTCGCCCCCTTGCAGGATTTTACACTACTGCCTTTCCTTCTTTTTAAAAAAATTTTTGTTAAGGAGTTTAGTTATTGTACAATCATAAATGCATATAAAGTAACAATATGATGTGCATTTGTTCCTAACCAGAATTCTGCCACATCACCCACACCCCAGTCCCTTGATTCTTCTATATTTCGCCCCTACAAGCAATACAGATGTTTAGATTGTGAATTTTCCAGAATTAAAGGATTGCATAAGTATTATTTGGATTCGGGGGGTGGGGTAAAGAGGTTGCTACATTGTTGAATGTCTTCCTAGAATCCTTCCTATCCTCCTTCCCTCTCTCCTCCCCTTGCATCCCCCCCTACCCACCACATATCTACGGTTCCCCTAGGTTATGAGTTGCTATCCTTTGCTAGGTCTAATACATGCCTTTCCTTCTTTATAAACAACAATCTCTCTTCCTTGGCTTTCCCCATGCCCTAGCCTTCCTAATACCTACCTTTGTCTCAACTCCCTTGTAGTCACTAAATCCGCCCCTTGCCACTGCCTTGAAGGCCTTATACTTTGCAGTTTTGCATGTCCAGCAGCTTCATCATCTCTGCTTCTTTGTGCTGACCTTGGATGACTTCACACTTGCAGCTCCCCCATCAGTCTGATATCAGAGCTCATGAATCTAAGCCCAGACAGTTCCATACTCTGCTTTACGGCTGGTTTGAGGGCAGTTCAACCTGGAAGGTTCCTGTTGCCTGAAATTCTCCCATTCTGAGTCACTGTCCTTGAGCCCTCCAGAACCAGGTCTTACTTAGTATTGTCTATCATCAAACAATACTTCCCTGATCTTAGCTAAAGTTTACTTTAAAACAAAGTTTACTTTAAAACTACTGATATCTACTAGTAGACATACCTAGTAGATATCAGTAGTTGACCACTTTCTGTTCTTCAAATTTCCATTAAAATAAAATACATACCTAGTAGTCATCTGTAGTTGACCTCTTTCTTCAAATTTCCATGTAAATAGTATCTATCTAATCAACACCTCCCACTTTGTCTTTCTGCCCTCCAGAAAGCAGGTATGGAGAGATGGAGGGAAAATAATCATAAAAACACTCTAGGGCTAAAGGATTTATTTCCTCTGCTCTTTTGTAAAATGCCTCTTGTGAATGTTCAGTCTGGTCATTCTTTCTTGAAAACAGGAAAAAGAACTGGGCCATCAACTAACCTTCAGAAAAATGCCCAAAACAGCCAGTCCGTCAGGTTGTTGCACAGCTTTTCCAAAATCCCCGTATTTGGTGTTCCAGTGAACCAAGTGAAGCTAAAGCCACAGGAGACAAAATCACAGCAAATGATTAACATGATAAAGGCCAGCAGATCTTATCCAGTGATCTTTTCTCCTTAGCTAAAGGTTACTAAAGAAAAAATTGTGTATAATTTTAAATTAAAGCTTGTCCTTCATTTTCAGCATAATCATCTGCTATTTGATAGAATAACAAGTAATTTCATAATTTCAGCTCTAAGATGAAGAAATGTAGAGTTTTGAGAGAAGGCACAAATTGTTTCTAGATTCATATTAAAATAGATTCCTCCCATTCATGTTGTTCTTAGAGACACTAGAGAAGGTTTTGCAGCCTTAATTGTAACATCACAGTTAAAGGTTATAAGAAGCAAACATGAACAACCTTTGCAAAATGTGTTCACTTAGTGTAAATCAAATTTATAAAATTAAGCTTTTAAAAGTAATGCTAACTTGCCATTTGCAATCATTTTTGTTCAGAAAAAAACCCATATCTTACCTCTGCAGCATACATCACTTTATCCACAGTGTGCTCAGACCCTTGTCCATCAGAGGAGCCCCAGTGAAAGTGAAACTGAATCAATCTGTAGGTGCCTTCAAGAGGTCCCCCTTTCAGGACTGAAATCAAAATGCATATGTGTAATATATCTATACACACATACATACACACATGTACATATGCTTATACACATATGTACATACCCATACACACATGAAACACACTGCTAAATATTACTATTTCTTTTTTTTTTTTTTTAAAGAAAGAGGGACAGTGAGAGAGAGAGAGAAAGAGAGAAACAACTTTATTTAGTTTTTCACATGGCCTTAGTTGCTCCAACACTCAGTTGTGTACGTGGTGCTGGGGTTTGAACCCAGGTCCTCAAGCTTACAAGGCAAGCTCCGAAACCGCTGAGCCACCGCTCCAGCCCCTAAATATTACTATTTCTACTCCTATTTTATATTACTAAATGTATAACAAACACATTTGCACTCTGCAAATTAAATCCAGACTTGAATTAAATCTACAGAGCATTAGGAAATGATTTCAACTGTTTTTTGTGGGGCTTTTTTGTTTTGTTTTTTAAAGAGAGAAGGTCAGTGAGATAGAGAGAGACAGACAGACAGACAGAATCAATTTTCATTGAGTTTTTCACATGGTTTTAGTTGCTCTGAAACTTAGTTGTGTACATAGTGCTGGGGTTTGAACCCGTGTACTTGTGCATGCTGGGCAAGCGCCAGAACTGCACAGCCACTGCTCCAGCCCTCAGCTGTTGTTTTTTTGTTTGTTTGCTTTCCTCATGTGTGTTGGACGGAGAATGGAAGCTCTTCCTGTCTTTGCTGAGCACAGTGATACCTCTCCCATGGTTCCACTTGGAATCATAGGTTTGTGTTCGGAGAAGAAATTTGAAGTGGAACGAATAAATCTTCTGTAAATCACTTAGGAAGAGCCCTGGCAACTACTTGCCAAAGCACTGGGCTGCTGCACACACATGGAGCCTCTCTTCCACCACTGCCCAGTGGTTGCCCTGCGGCCTGTTTCCCCGATTTCTCACACCAGTTCTGACACACCAGAATTTGTAAAGTTTATTAATACACATTCCATCAATTGACATTATAAAATCTAACTGTCCTCACACTGCTACTAACCAGTTTTGTCCCCTTAAAATTTTAATGATCCTCTTTGACCTTAATTTTCTCACCTATAAAATGAATACATGGAGTTAGTTCTTCACTAATAATTAGTGCATCAATATTTACATTCAATGTAATGTGCTTTATTATGACCAAGAATTTAAAATTCTAACTAAAATAACTATACCCAGATTCTATTATCCTGGTATTTAACTTTATTCAGTAAAATCAATACCAGAAGCTGCTTTCTAGATTGCATACATCTGTGGATAATTAGCAAGGGGTATCTTGAGAGAAGATTACAATAGTGGGAAATTGCTGCAAAAAATTCTCAGCGTATGTGTATCAGTAGGAATTAATCAATATATTTAAGAGTTTTTACAAGTAACTTAGTGCTACTATTTTATTACTATAGTACTTGAATTGAAACAGCTGTTGCTTTAAATGTATTTTAGTCTTGGCTTATAATTTCATAAAATACCTCAAATTTACTTTGGATTTTCAAGACAAAGGGATGAGGTCTATACAATAAAGTTTGTTTGCTTAATTTCACTTAAATATGCTTAGTTGGTAGCAACCCATTCATCTATTCAAAGTAAAAGATGAATGAAACTGGCTGGCAGATATTTAGGCATCATGACCTTTCTATGTCTCTTGACATACCCTCTGGTTGCCAGCTTTGCTTTATAACAGGCCAGAAAATGATGAATGAATGAAAACAGAAAGAATGAATCATAAATGGTGTTATATTACAGATCTATCAAGAAACATGAATTTAGATGTATTCCGATAAAATCAAATCCCTTAAAACAGAAAAGCAATGTATTGTAAAAGTTTATATTTGCCCAATAATTCCATATAGAAAGAAGTAGTTTAAGCCCCCAATACTAAACTTTTCAGAAATGAAATGATTCCTTTTATTTTTTAGTATACCCTTAAAAATGAAATACATGGTTATGAAATATTGATATTGAAAAAATTCCTTTATAATACCTTGTTGAATCAAGTAACCAACTGGCTGATCATAAAGAACAAATGCAATGTGTAACACCATTAGTTCTACCAAGTGGCAAAATTAATTAAATAAAACTATATTAAAAGTCTGAGATAACTGATCTTTCTGAATGTATCTCCTTTCTTCCCTCAGAGAATCAAACCAGGACCTTAAATTTTAAAGAGAATAAAGTTTAATATTCTTTCTTATTCTCTTCCTTGTAGGTCATAGAATTGTGTCCTAATTTTTTGTTTTGTAAAAGATTTAGAACTAGGCAAGAGTTGAATAGAAGCCTGTACTTCGAAAGGCTTTGTGAACAATGAAAAACAATCAAAAAAGTGCTCTGGTTCAATGATTAAACACATTCAGTGCTAATCCATTATCACCAGATACCTGGTTAGTCCCCGTTAAAAGAAAACTTGCTATGCAGATAGGAAATCCACCATAATTAGGAAAGTTTACTAAACCATTAAAATTTAATTGCTACAAAGAGCAGAAGTTTTCATCATCTTTACCTGGTTATTTCTCAGCAAATTCTGAGCAATGAGGTTAAACATTATGTAACTAAAACCATTGTTATAATAATAAATCATCAAAAACTCTGATGAAGGTAGCATACAACTTTTAGAGGAACAGAATGACAATATTTTGGTTACACTGTAATCCAGGCCTATTTATTGATTTATTTTGTTAGCTACACATCATTTTCTAAACTGTTCCAGTTTAAAATAAAATCTATTTTTTTCTAATGCAAAAATAACTTTTAAAAAATATCAGAAATTGCTGAGTGTATATTTTTTTCTGCATAATCCAGTCATGAAAATGGAACTCTATAAGGTTTACGATTTACTGCATCACAGAAACATGTTCAATAAGAGATGAAGGTACCCACATGAGGCTTTCCACTCTAATTTTTATCAAACTCCTAAAATTTAATTTAAATTCAAATTTCAATATCCAGAACTCCAGTCAATTTTAATTTTCATGATCAGTCATCAGTTAAATACATATATATTTATTATATGTTTATATAAAATATATATAATATAAGCACTAAGTATAGCATTATAGAATGATCTATATTTATACTTGAAAAAATTATTAAATTATTTGTTTTGGTTAAAAATGGGAGATTCATTATTACTGAAATAAATCAAATATAAAATTTAGCATTTGTAAATATTTTTTCATCCTAATCACTATTACTACACATTCAAATAACAAACTAAAGACCTTTGGTGTATGTCAATAATCTCTTAAATTCAAGAGACAAGTATACTAATCCCAATTATCCTTAGTTTAAAAACTAAAGTTTATGCAATTTTCTGTTGATGAAGCAAATCAATAATTCCACAGAAAATTTAGAACTTCTAGGAGTTGAATAATGTTCTCCATAAATATCCTGAAATTTTTAAATCATACATTACTATATTTATGACTAAATCATGCATATTTTGCTTGTTGATAGCAGCCATTCATCTGAGAACCACTTGTCAATACAGTTAAACTTGGGGGAAAATACCTATATTTTACTTCTTTTCAACAAGAACTTTAGCTGTCACTTTTAACTACAGTATGCAGTCAAAATTCAAGAAAATGGAAGTTTAGTTTAATTCATACAGCAATTACATACCAGTAAAACTGGTGCTTTTTTGCCATGAACATAATTAACTAAAATGCTTAAAAAGCTTTGGTCAGTGCTCCAGATATTTGGGGTTCTGATCACATTAACTGAGCGAATGACAAGTCTTTTCATTTGTCGTCGTTATGGTTCCTTTTAATTTATGCTTGCTTATGGAAGGAAAATTTTACAACTTCAAAAGTTAGTACCTGAAAATCAAGCAGGATCCATGTACAAGGATCTATATTATGTAATAACAATGTTCTGCTTAAAAGGAGCCCAGGTGAGCTTCCTTCTCTGTTTTTTTCTTGAAACAAACAAATTTAAAATTCTAATTTAAAAAATAAATAAATAAAAGAGAAATCAGGTAAATGATATAAGCTGACCCAAAAATTCTGGCATTGGCTTTCAATACTTTCCCCTAACTTTGTAATAAAGCAGGATGGTTTTAAACTCATTAATAAGTTAGGAGGGGTTAATAATTTCACTAGTATTCTTTTCCACCAGACAAATCTGGCAGTGAACTATCTCAAGCAGAGAGAGTTATTTTTTAATAACTTAAAAAATACCTAACAGGATTAGCAATTTTTTTTTATTAATTTAAGGTGGTTTATTTTAAAAGAGTTTAGAAAACTTTAGCCTATGCTTCCAGTTAAAGCCTATTAACTCCACCTTTAAAAAGAATTATCTCCATTTAAACACGGCAATAAAGTCAACCCTCTCAGTTCCTGATACCCAAGCACTTAAGTTTGGGTACAAGAAAACATTTAGGACATACTAGAAAACATGAATTTATTGGAAGTTCTAGAAGGATGAAATCTCATCAAGGAAGAAAAATTTAAATGAACTGAAGCATTTAAATGCAGAAAATAAGAGGTAAAGAACATCTAAAAATATTAATACCATAAAGATAACCAATAATAAAGGACTGTTAAATGGTTAATTTTTAAAAAAAAATAAGTGACCAAAAATGAATGAACAAATTTTAGACTTGCATGTAAAAAAAGTACATTAGCTTTTTAAAACGTGGTATGTACAAACCAAACATTAACTATGATTATCGTTTGAATTTTATTTTTAAGGGATTGCCATTTAGTCTCTCCAACAAACTAGAAAGGAGAAGACTTAGCAAGTTATTTACTCTTGAGCTCTCTGTTTCTTCATGTTTATTTTAAGTGGTTAGACTACAGTATCTCTGCCATTTGTTCCAGCTTTTAGTCTAGGATTTAAAAAAAAAAAGGTCTAACGGGTGTTTTTTCACATGGTAATATTATTTTTAAATGCATTCTATAGATGGATTTTCCTTTTATGAAAAATTTTAGCATGTTCTGAATACTTGTTTAATCAAAACAACTGGAACAGATATGGGCCAAATTACAAAGTAGTCTTTCATGGGCAAGGGAAAGCAAGTTTTTTTTGTTTTGTTTTGTTTTTCCTGGTACTAGGGATTGAATCCAAGGGTGCTCTACCCCTGAGCTGTATCTCCAACCCTTTTTATTTTATTTTGAGACAGGGTCTTGCTAAATTGCACAGGCTGACCTTAAACTTGGGATCCTCCTGCCTCAGTCTCCAGCATATGCCACCAAGCCTGGCTAAGTCTATACTCATTGCTGACCCTTTTTTATCCATACTTTCTTGCCTTTCTAAAGCACTGTGCACTCTTTTAGTTTTCCTAGTGTTTCCTATTTTCCTTTGCCTGGATTCTCTTCCAAGACATCAAAATCCTTCAAGTCTCCAACTAAGTCTTCTTTACCCTTCACCTTTACTCCTAAGCTTCCCTCATGTTTCCAAGTTCCTGGGAACACTTCCTTTTTGTACTTATCAAAGTGACTGTCAGTGTCTATTATTTCTATGTCCTTCTATTTTAGGCAGCCTCAGCCCATGCTGAGCTCTGGAGACAAGGAGAGGGCTCTCACCCTGCCTTCATGACACTTGGTTCATCATGCATTGAATTGGGTGTTAGTAATCATTTTTTTGTATAAGAATTGGCTGGGTAATATATGTGTCTCTAAAGACATGGGTTAGAACCCCTACCTAATCCACTAGTTTTTATTCTGTTTCATAATCTAAACGTTGTCATTATTTATTGGAAGAAATAGTTGGAAAAATATTATTAGTTCTGACCAGTTACTACTCATATAGAAATCCATCAAAGGTTAATATATTCATTGTAAAATAGTTAACTATATAACTTCATATATAGAATCAGCACATATTTAATTATAAGCCAGATGTCCTAAAATATCTAAAAATAAAATTTTAAATTCTATCAAGTGATAGAATTAATCTTAAATGGAATTAAATAAAGGATTCACAGGTGCAACAGCTAAAATAAAAGCATCAAACAGTGCAGTCAGTGGTGGTTTACTGAGGAACTGCTATGCACCAGGTACTGGGCTAGGTGCTTTATACAAAATATCCCATTTAATTCCTCCTCTGTGGAAGATACTACTGTTACTCCACTTTTACTTTAAAACTTAGGGAAGTTATTAACCTTCCCAAAGTTGCTTGAGATAGTTAGTGGCAGAGCTGGAATTTCAATCCAGATCTGTCTGACCCCAATTGGCGCTCATAGCTACCCTATCATAGACTAAAACCCATTTTCCAGCAATGCACACTACTGGGACAATTTCTTTTCACAATCACCTTTGCAATAATATAGAGATTTATTTCATCTGGTTCCATTTATTTCTCATTTTAAAAAAACATAACTGCGATTTCTCTATTGCATCCAATGAGATACATAATTCACTAGACATTACATCCATTGAATAATGATTTCATTGTGGCTTTAAAAAAAGTTACCAACTACAGATTAAAGTATTATTTCTTTTGGTTTCTGAATGACTAAATATGAAATTTTATAACATTCTTTCTGTATATAGAATATCTTGCGACTTTTGACCATACTATAAATATACAGTAGTTTTCCCATGGGAAAAAAAAACTTTTAGGTTTAATCATTTGAGCATTGTTTCTCTGGAGTGGGAGAAATACTTGGGAAAGGTAATATAGCAGAATTACTGAAAAAGCATCACCAATATACAGCCTTGATTCTAATCCTGATAATGCCAGAAAGTATGAGAGTGTGTGTGTGTCTGTCGTCTGTCTGTCTGTACTAAGGAGAGGTACACAACGAAGCAAGTAGGTTGAAAACATTTTTTCAAATGATCTCTATATTATCTCTCATTAAATTTGTCTTCCATAATCACTGTTTCAGAAAGACAAGTGTCCAAAACTTTTTAAAAGAGGGAAAAAGAGAAGACTGTTCTCAAAACTCAACTAAATATATTACATAGCTACTGGCAAAGAATATTCAACTTGATTGATTTGGTTTTAACTATAAACTATATAATACATTAGTATTGTAGATCATTACTCTAAAACTTTGACTTTTCTCATTTTGTTCCCACACTCTCCCCTCCCCGCCCCACTCCCATACAACCCGTTAACACATGTTTGCAAGACCATTTCATTCAATGACCTTCGGAAGAAAGCACTCAGGAAAATAGGGCACTGACAATTAAATCAACCACTGAGCAAGAAAAGCAGCTACTATGACTAAATGGGATTGTTCTCCTATTTCTAAATAAAATAGAAGAAGCATTCAGTAGCATCCTGTAAACAGCTCTATTATAAATAACCGATGGTAACTGGAGTTATCGGTAATGGGTCAGGCAAGTCCACCAACTACTCTAAAACATCTTCATTTGTGTAATGAATTTCTGAATAGACCAAGATAAACTGCCACCTTTATTTATCACACTAACCCAACACTGAAAAATATTCATAAATATAGTGCTTTCCAAAATTTTCAGAATTTTAAATCATCAGGTTTTCATCACTCTTCTTATTGCTACCTCAAAGATGAAACACATGAAAATATAGTTAATGAAAAGGCATGAACTCTGAAGACAAGTATTTTAGAAATAATCTTAAAAGTTCTCTTCGCACATTTCATGGTTGCTAATCTGTATCACCCAGGGATCTTCCCTTTTGTGACTTTTTACAGGCAGATCACAGTTATTCAATGCCCTACATAGCAGCCAGGAATTTTAGAAAGGAGAAGCAGCCCCAGGAAACTTTGAAGTAATTAGTCTACTTCTCTGAGTCTGGGACGTAATGAAGACTATCAGAGTGGCATTTTAGGGTACTGAGACAAACTGTAGTATTAAGAGGTTTCCTACCACTGCTGGACCCCTTGCATACATGGGGAAACAGCTACTGGCTAAAAGGCACATGCTGAACACTGACCTGTTTTGTCATGAGAGTCATCAAATTCCACGTTGAAAGAATGACCATTGTTAACGATCCTCCGGGAAATTGGTTGCTCATAGCAAACGCACAGAGGCTTCAGAGATGGGTCATGCTTGGCTGTTTTGGTGTCAATGTCAATGGGGGACTGGCGCTCGCCCTTGGCAATGGGGAAGTCCTTATGCCAGTGCTCAGGTCCTGAAGTGAAGAAGACTCATTTGAATATCTCAATATCAGAAGGGTACACCCAGACTCTTAGAAAAGGGCAACAGTTCTGGAGTCGTCAATCTGCTCAGTTCCCACTTTGATGGCTCCACTTAATATTAGAATAACCTTTGGGAAAACAATCTGTGCCTCAGTTTCCTCATCTGTAATATGTGATGATATGTTACAACATTCTATCTTACCGATGTTGTGAAAATTAGAATAGACACATAAAGCTCTTAGAGCAAATAACGTGATATACATATTAACTATTTTCATGATCTTTTTAAACTCAGCAACTAAAATCAGGGTTTGTGGCTGGGGTTTGGGATATGCACACTCACTCAAAGCATCCACAGAGCTCCTGATTCCTCCCTCCTGTCCTTGCACTGGATGAAAGGACAGAGCCACCGCTCACGCACAGTCTTTAATAGTCAAGAGTTCCACTACAAGGGGGACACCCCAGCCACCAAAGATGCTCAAGTTTCATCAGATGCATCTTTGTCTTACCTCTGCCTTACCTCCGGAAACCTCGATCTATGATAATGATAATGTCCGGATTTTGGTTATTGAACCCCTAACATTAGAAGTTGAGAAATGAAGGGAAAACTTAGGAATTAGAGCAATGTATTCAAAGCAACTCCAGAAAATGCCCCAGGACAGTTTGTGCTGGGGATCTTAGCTACAGGTGGTGCTAAAGCTGTCTGGATGTTGTGTGTATATGCGTGGTGGTGGTGGGGTGACTTAATTTCTCTGCAATTAACTAAAATGTTCCGTTACTACCCTTCCTTGCATCCGCCTAGGTCCGGTTAGGAGGTGCCAGCTCCAGACCCAGAAAGGATTGTCCTCAGATCCAGCGGACCTGGCTGAGCCCCCCCCCCCCTCTCTGGGGCCCTGCTTGCCGCTGGAGGACGCCGGGATTCCTCGACAGTAGGAGGGAACTGGGGCGATGGGGACTTTCCCGGGACCGGGGAACCCCGGGCAAGGCTGGCGCCCGGGGCGCACCAGAGCCTCCCGCTCTCCCGAGCCTCCCGCGCTCCCCGCGGCAGCGATAAACAGCAGGTGCGGGCGCCGCGGGGCCCGGGCGAGCATCCAGAACCGGGCCCGGCGCCGCTAGTTGCTCGCACTCACCGTTGTGCTTGCCGTATCCCCAGTGATGGGACATGGTCGCGCCGGCTGTCGGGACGGGGCGGGAGTTGTCTAGCGGTTGCTGCTCCGGCGCCTGTACAGTGCGCGTCCGCGGGTCGCACAGTCACCGGCTTTTATAGGCTCCCGCCAACTCCAGCTTGGGGGCGGCACAGGGGAGGGGACCCTGGGTGGACCTGGACGACCTGGGAGGAGGTGACGGGTGGAGGTGATCTCCCAGTGCTCGGGGCGGGCTGAGCTGGCGAGGCGCCGGGGGCGGGGAAAACGCCCTCTCGGCGGGCGTCCGGCCGGGCTCGGGAGCTTCTCTCTCGCCGCCCGTCTCCCCTCCGCCAGCGGCCCGGGCCCCGGGTTCCCCGGCGAACCTCTGAGCTGTCAGCGCGCGGTGGCGGCGGTGGCTCCCGGGTTCCTCCGTCCAGATGGGGCTGCGGAACGTCTACCCGCACCCCATCCCCCTCCGGAGCACCAAGGCTGGCGGCGACGCTGACTGTTCGGGACCCGGGCCCTTGGGTGCCCTTCATCCCCTGTCCCCATTGTGAGCGCATCCTTGGCCTCGGAGACCTGCCGTCCCTGCCCATCGGTCCGACTTGCTCAGGTCTCAAATCGGAGGGCTCACTCTCTGGTCTCCGGGGCCTGGGGCTGGTAGACTCAGTTAGGAGCTTTGACCTTGGGGCAAATAGGGATACGGTCCTTGAGCAGAAGGGGAACAGCTCTGGGTGTCGGGAGCCTTGCGCCCTCTGCTGGAAGGCCGTGGGATAAAGCGAGAACGGCGCCGCTGTCTTCTGCCAGCCAGGACGCCTGGCTTACATTTCGCTGTAGCCCAGCAGGGCCTTGCTTAAGTGCTTCTTCTTCCTTCTGCTTCACTACTACTTTTTATTTAGCAAATTAACTTTGGGGGAGATGCCTTTAGTTAAGTACATATTGATTTAAAATCACCAAAACCTCAAAATGTCAGTTTTTTAGAAAGAAAAATCAGGTAAAAGAATATCTTTCAAAGAGGCGGGAACTTTCTGAGGCTGACAAAGAAAATATTTTACCTGACATGCCTAGGAAATCACCCAAAATAATTTAATGGAATAATTTTTGTATGATAAAGAGGTTATTGTTTTATTATATATTCAAGCATTTTCTTTGACTTAAAACTGACTTTAAGATAGCAGATTTTCCTTGAGACCTAAAACTATTGTGCAGTTGAGGGCACTGAGTTTACTGAGCCTAATGGGAAAGACAGACTGATTAAGATGGAGAAGATGAAGAAAGAATTCATTTCCCACAAGGGACTTTGCCATAAAATTAGAGAGGGGTTGGGGGAGGTTCTGTTCAGTGGTCTTTTTGATCTTTGAGCGCATAATATCAGAGCTGACCTTGAGTAGGTATCATTTTTGTGATTATATTGGCCTTAACATCTCATTACTTGTATTTAAAACTCTATAGATAAATAAATGGACAAATTATATAACTGCAGTTTTTACAATATTGATCTCAAAATCACTATCCACTGTTTCAGTCAGTCCCATACAGATATGAGTTTTATTTAGATTTTCTTGTTCTATTTTATAAAACTAGAAAGTTGTGTTCCTCTGTGTATATGGGTCTTTTGGTTAATGTCACAGGGAATTAGAACTAGGGCATCAGTGAACTTTCTAGGACCATTGTAAAATATAGCTCACTGCAAAGAAGAACCTTTTTTATTTTTTAAGAGAGAAATAGTGAGAGAATCAACACCATTTAGTTTTTCATGTGGCTGGCCCTCATTACTCTAACACTTCCTTGTGTACATGGTACTGGGGTTTGAACCCATGTTCTTGCACATGCCAGGCAAGCACCAGAACTGCTGAGCCACCACTCAGCCCCAAAGAAGAACCTTTATTTGATCTCTGTAGTTGCATAGTCTCTCATGGGACCTGGTGAAATAATTTTTTATTCTCTGCATAATTTTAGAATATTTCCTTACGTCAGAAGGGGAAGGACTCCCAGCTGCTGTGGAAGTCCACTTGTTCCTGGGAATATGTCAGTGATAAATATTAGGAGTTGAGCATGAAGTCTAGGTAAATATAAAGTGGGCTCTAAAAATTCTGTAAAGGAAACCAGGATACAAAAGCAGCAGGAGTTCTGGTCTTTATTTCCTGTGAAGCTGGATTGTGGCTTTATTAACATGGATGGAAGAGAAGTATATTTTGATTATAAAATAGCTCTCGAATTTCAAACACCAGCAACTGCAGTTCACCAAAGGACTCTTGTGGGATGTTCCCTCATCTTTGCTAGTTCTCAGTGGGAGCAGACCTTTCCTACAGAGCTGCTGTTTCAGAGAGTGTCACATGCTCACCAAGGGGCAAGGAGGTGGCTCACCTTTGGATACTCAGGAGAGATCCAAAAGATCCAAACGGTTTTTATCCACTTTTGTTGGTACTACATTGGTTGTCAGCATTTTTTTCTTATCAGATTTATTTTTTTAATAACAGAGATGGCTTTGTGCCTCTGTGTAGATCAGTCACAAGCTAACTTTATTTTACTGAGGGCCTTCTTAGATGACTGTCATGATTCACTGGTTGCCAGAGATTATTTGACTTTTTTTTAAAAAAATATAATTAGTACCTGTGTTTCTATTAGAGGGAAAGATTGGCTCATTTAAAAATAATCCTAAGTAAATAAACTGATAGCATCTGAAAAAAAGGTATTTCCCTGTACCCCAGAAAAAAATAAATAAGAGACAGATGATATATGGAGAAATATTTTTAAAAATTGAAGTCTGTTTCCAATTATAATAAAAATAATCTTACATTAATTTTGATAAAAAATATAAAATAAAAATGAAAGTATTTGCTTTTTCCACAAAAAATTTAAAGATATTTATAAAAATGAGATATACATGATTTATTAAATATTTAACTGAAAACCCAGATGGTCTCATATTTGTTACAATTATAGTATTAAAATAAATGTATATGGAGGCTAAAGGCCACTCATTTCTTGGTGTTTCCAAAGCTCTTTTCTGAGATTCCTCTGGCCTGGTGTTTTAGACACCACATTCTAATCACACACTGTATTGTAACCATCCATTTATAATCCACCACTGCAATAAGCTATTGACTGCTCATTTGTAAGGTAAGAATGATGACAGCCACCTCAGCGTTATTGTAAAAGTTAAATTAGTGAGAGGTACTGGGGAATGAAATTGACCAAATTGTTTTAATTTGTGCATGTGAAAATGTCTAAAACCAAATGCCACGATTGTGTGTAGCAATAATTCCCCAGCAGAAAAATAGACTCCCCAACAAAAAAAAAATTCACTTAGTAAGTATATATAAATCACTTGCCACATGATGACACTCAGTAAACGATAGCCATTCTGTTCTTACTAGATAGTGCTTAACAGTGTATGATGCCCAGGTAAACATTTGGGCAATATTCAATGGAACATTGGAAGAGTGGGAAGCCTCCAGCAGTCTAAGGCTTTTTTGTGGAAGGAATGAGTATATGGGTGATGGAAAAATCCATTCCAGCACATTTACATATTTTATTAACCTGAGCCCCTTGAGAGTGGAAGCTGTATCAAATAATTTAGCTCTGTATGCTGGGTACCTAGCACCCTTTTCCTAGCCTGAGTCCCAGGATAGGATATATGTAGTAGCTACTTACATAAAGCTCTTTGAAATTATGAGGTTACATTAATTCAGGGGGAGGAAATAGCAGTTTTCCTTTATAAGTCAGTCAATTAAAAATAATACTGTATTCAAATAAGATTCATTTTGTATCTGGGTTAATTTACTGGCTCAACTCTGTGACTTTGAGGAAATTGTTTAATCTTGTTAAGATTCAGCTTCACATCATTGTGGGGGGGGGTGCCAGCTTCACATCATTGTGGGGGGGGGTGCTGGGTGTAGAACCGAGGCTTCTTGTTAGGCAACTGTTCTACCACTGAGCTTCACTGCCAGCTCAGCCTCACACCTTTAAAAGTAGAATAATAATGATACCTACCTCAAAGAGTTGTAGTGAAGGCTGGGTGATATAATTTGTATAAAGGATTTAGCATTGTGTCAATAATTGCAAACTTATTAAATGTCATTTTTGCTGTTGTATGTTTTTTGAGCTTTATTAAGTGCTTGATATTTTTTATGTACGATGAGGGTTACACAAGGTAAGACCATTGATTTAACAAATTTCCTTGAGTGCTATGAAGTACAGGAATCAGTTCAGGGTTACAGCCACCAACCAGGTCGCCTGATAAATGAGGGTAGTGTAGATAAATGAATAATTAAACAATAGGGATAAAGTGAATTTCCAACAGTAACAGTGATGATGGAGAAAATAAAACGGAAATGAGGTAAAGAATCACAAGGGAAGAAAAGCTGCTTTAGCGGCAGTGGTCATGGAAGTCCTGTTGAAGGAGGCATCTTTTGAGAAACTGAGGAAAGACCTGGGGAAGGACATTTCAGGCAGAAGAAACAGCAAGTATAGAGGCCCTGTGCAAGGAAGTTCCTAGAACAACTTGTGACTTTTGTATTGGGGTTGAAGAAGAGAAAACAAGTACTGAGACCAGAGACAGGCAAGGGTTGGAGCCAGCAGAGTCTTGCAAACCATGATTCCAGGGAAGGATTTAATATTAGTTGCCCAAGGAAGCCACTGACACAATCTATAAGTAAGTTTAGAGATCATTTGGCCCAACTCCTTATTTAATTGATGGAGGAAACTGGCGAACCTTCTCAGCACCCCCTCATGCTGTTCCCCACCTCCTTGTTTTCACCCATCTAACAACTAGCTTTCGGAAAAGATCCAGCCTTTTTTCCTGACATGAAAACCCATCTAATCCTGGCTCTGGCTTCGCTCTTGACCTCTGAGGGTGTCATTCTTCTATAGCAGTCTGGAAGGCAGCGTCACATAGTGGCCAAAAGCCCAAGGTTTGTAAATTTAGATTTAGTTTCTAGGAAATATCTACTACATAATCTTGGTTGATTTATGTTACTTCCCCAAGCCTCTATTTTTATACACGAAATATAATAAGAATACCCAGGATCTTTGAGCATGTCAAATAAACTAATTTATGTGAGTTATGATACCTGCCATCTTGCTAGATACTGTTAATATTATTATGATCGTAGTAGAGAGGCACAGAATTGTAAAATGGCAATCAATTTTGTAAGATGACAAGTTTTAGTTTATATTCTGACTCCCACACTTTCTTGTTACCTCACCTTGAGCAAGTTAAGCACTCTCTGAATTTCACTTACTTTATTGTAAATTGGAGGGAAATTCTTACTCCAGCTTATTTTGATGAGATTGAAGGTCTGGAAGATAACAGATTAAGTTCCAACACATTTTCTTGGCTGAATCAATCCTATAATTGTCATTATAATTCTTCCCATTGTAAAATGATAGATTAGCTTTTCTGTTTGTCTAACTTGGATGAAGAAAGAATTCACATTTAATTAACATTTTTGGAATTCCTTCTCTATAAAAATAATCACCCAAACTGTTTATGCTTTAACACAGTTCTGTGTGGTTCCCATTGACCTACTTTACAACCAGTGATACTGAGGAATAAAGTAAATTAACTTTGCCTGGTTTACTTAGCTAGGAAGTGAAAGACCCAGGTATGAAAACAAATGGCCCCACTCCATTACTGGAGCTCTCCCCACCAGCCACCCAGCCTTCCCTGGAGCCAGCTCAGTGCCTTCAAAGAGCTTAGAAAAGCTCCTGGTGCTATAGTAATGATGCATTAAGATTATGCATGCAGCATTGTTCTGAGAAACAAAGTAATGTCAACGTGCCAGGCATCTTTAGAGTCTCCTACCAAATGCCACTAACCATTGGGGTGGCAGGAGGCATTGCTGGGAGTTAACTTCCCTTAGCAAACTGTTTTCCAACTTTTAGAAACATGGTTCTCTATGTGTCTTTGTTCATTTATGAGTACCTACTAATATTTACTAATATTTAGCTTTCCTATCAATAATCCAATCTATCTTATCTGTCTAGTTTTTAAGATTCAAACATTGTTACCAATTTTCAGTTTCAAACAGAGCTGTAATGAAATATTAAGTATAATTACATTAAAATATTCAAATCATGCATTTTAAATATTTTATGTTCCAGAAACATCTGTCTCATGTGTTACTGTGAAATAATCTAACAAGAATAAGAGTTCAGCTCTCCTTAGAGTATTGGTTCTCAGCTAGGGCTCCCTTCACCATACAGGGGATGCTGACTATGTCTGGAGACCCTTGATCTTCACAGCTTGAGGACAGAGGGGGTGGTAAGTGACTGGCATCTAGTGGTAGCAGCCAAGAGTTGCTGCTAAGCACCCTATGGGTGCACAGGATGGCCCACTCACAATAATCATTCAGTCCAAGATGTTAGTCTCCTCATTTGTGGTTTCATTTTCTGAATTTACAGTTACCCATGGTTAAGCACAGATTAAAAATATCAAATGGAAAATTCCAGAAATAAGCAGTACCAAAGATTCCTATTGTGCACCATTCTAATGAAATCTGGCACCACCTGACTTTGTCCACCCAGGACATGAGTTGTTCCTTTTTGTAACATATCTGTGCTGTGTATGATGCTCCCTGACTGCTGGTCATTTCATAGCCAACTTAGGTATAATATTCACTGTTATGCCATGTGTTCAATCAACCTTTATTTTACTTAATAACAGCCCAAAGCATGGGACACAAAGGAGGCCTGGGAATAAAACACAGAAGGATAGACTAACTGATTCTATGTAATAATGGTGCAAGGCATAAAGGAAAAAACTCTGTGTGTGTGTGCATGTGTGTGTGTGTGTGTGTGTGTGTGTGTAGTCTGGTACTATTTGCTGCTTCAGATATTCACTCAGTGTCTTGGGATATATCCTCTTAGATCTGGGATACATACCCAGCTTTTAAAACCCTGCCATTAGATTATCAATAAGGTATGCTTTTGTCCAAGGTCTGAAAAACAGTTGCATACCCAACAACACGTGAGCCCATAATATTTCCCCATTCACCTTTTGTGTATTGGATAGCTTAAGAAAGATGAAATCCTTCCCACGGACCTTGGAATTGTTGTCTGTTTACTTTGCTTCAAAACACGCTTCCAATGACTTTCCTACCCAAACCATAATAATCATAATAACTTTGATTAATTTAATGTTAGTCTCACCACGTGATTAAACTTCTCTTTCACATATAAATCACCACCCCACATGGGAAATTCCTGACTTCCTTTTAATTACAAGAACAAGCTAATGTTTTCCATGTAAGAGGAACTATAAGCTATCGCTTACAGCTAAGTTCTTCCTCCTGCTTCAGGAAGGAGTCCAGAGTCACCAGGGTCAGTGACTGGAGTCTTCGGAGGACACGAACGAGAAACCAGTGCTTTTATAAACTTCTTAACAGACATGGCTAGGCCACAGCAAGCAAAGATGGTTATGTTTTATAATGTTGTAATTGTCTTATTTCAGGCTTAATGTCTTGAACATTCTGGACTGCTCAAAATTACAACTTGGGGAGATTGAAATAGTATATAGTTTAAGAAAAAGGCTACTGATTTTGAACCCTCTTGACAGTTTTGTTATATTTTTTTGGCTTCAAATTCATTTTATGTGTTTTTTCCATTCAACACAAAATTTTCAAAATTATTCCATGCAATTATTCTCTACACTGCTCTTAGTGATTCTTTTCCACCTGGGCTGGAACGTAAATACACATTTAAATGAGTACATTTTTTCTGGCTTTGTTCCTTTTTTTCTTTTTTTGCCGTTTTTGACCAAGCTGAAAGAGTTATAACCGAAAGTCATCTAACCCAAAGCTGAATGGTAGAAACCACGTGCTGTGCTGCTCGCAATCCGTAGCAGGGTCTTGTTTGTACTGTTTTTCTAAGATTTGCGATGGATTTATCCTCTCCATCCCTGTTGGCTCCACTCTTGATGAGACTGTTAAGAGGCAGTGGAGCAGCATGGTGAGAGACCCCAGGATAGCAGAGCAGAGCAGCTCAGCTGGCAGGAGATGTCACAGCCTGTTCTGTTAGCAGAAGACCCTGCCCCAGCCATCTGCACAAAGGGGCACACAGTAAAGGGAGGCCTGAGGTGAGCCACTCCACGGCAGGAAGAGCGTGCGAGACCTTCCACTTACGATTAATTTTTCACCCTTTAAAATGTCTGCTTTGTTTATGTTACAGTACATGTAATGATACAATGCTGTGTGTATGTAATTATCTTTTTCAAGTTCTATGATGGGGGAACATGCTCAAGAACTATAATCCAGGGGCCTGCCTCACTCCAAAGCAAGCCTGGAGTCCATTGTTGGCCTGGAGGCCAGGTGACAGGAGCTGTGTTTGGAGGTCGCATGTACCCTGGGTTCTGCTATCTCTGCCTTCTTTTCAGTGGCGCCATATCTCTACTTAACATGCCAGTGTGCTGAGCGCTGTGCCGCTGCCTGATAAGCCCTTCCCTTTAGTAGCCGCAGACGTGTTTAATTTCTCTTGAGCAATGTTTGGAGGTCTCCCTTTTCTTTCCGCTTTTTACTTCTTAATGCATCCAGGTAGTTTCTTGACCTACTTTTATCGTTTCCATACTTAACACATAAACACTTCTGAAAAGCTTGAAATCCTTTCAAAAAGGTTTTTTTTCAAGTCATTTTTGTGTATTGTAGTGCTGTGTTCAAGCGACCTTTATTTTACTTAACAATGGCCCAAAGCACAAAAGTAGTGACACAAAAGAAAAAAATCACGAATCAAATACTGAATGCTTTGGCCCAGCTGTAAGTACTCTCCTCTAGTTTTAGACTTTCTTCTTTATACCTTGTGGTTATTTCATAATTCCTCTGAAACTCTCCACCTCTCCTGGGGCCTAATCAATGTTTCATATCAATTAAGCTTCTAAGGACAAGAGACTTCGTATACCTCACAATCTTGACAACAGGCCCTTTGTTAGAGAAAACAAATTAAAAGGAAGAAATTAGACCTTCTTTGATTAAATGTCATTAAAATGTTCCTTGGAAATATTTATAATGGGCAACCAGAGATTTACAAATCAAGTTATAAATTGAGCCACAGGGTATCATCCCCACCCTCCCGCATGGAAATAGCCCCTGAGTTCTGGCAATACATTATCTCAGAAAGTTTTTTTCAAAATGTTCTCAGTTGTATTAAAAAGTAACATGTATGTGGCGTATATGGTGTACATACCTGCGTTGTTTGTAGAGAGAAGAAAATTTACCTAAATTTACCATCTTCTTGTCTGGGGTGGATCAGAATATGTCAGTTGAGAATGCTCACCGAATTTCCAAAAGTATTGTACTTTGATAATATTGAACCATGAAGCAAGCATTTGAATTAGGAACTGGTTCCTTTACTACATATGTGGAATTGCTATAAATGTCTTCACACAAAGCTGAATGAGATGAAGTATGTTAAGTGCATTTATGAATATGTCAAAAGAAACCTCACTATTATGTACAATTATAATGCACTAAAATATAATATTTTTAAAAAGATGAATGCAATGGAGCACTGTAGCCAGTAATGAGAAGATGAAGGTCAACTTACAAAAAGTTCAAGCGCCAGGATGAATCATGCCAATTAGTATCATCAGACCCAGTGTCACGAACTCATTGCCAACGTCCCTCTTCAATTTGCATATAGAAGCACAAGTGCTAAAAGAGATAAATATTCGGGTAGAGAATCACCTTTTATATCTGCTGAAACATATTTCTTTCTATACTATTAAGTTAGTTTTTAAAATTTAAATTTGAAAACAATGTGTTTGCACATATGTAAAGCTGCTTTTCTTTTTCTATGTACACTCTACAGAGAAACCTGAGTTGCAGAAATAAGTATCCATAAATTCTTCCAAAAATCCTTGGGGAGGCTGGTGGGTCTCTGACTTTCTGAGAATGAGGATGTAGCGTCCATAAGCGCATGGACCTAAACTGGCATTTGATATTTTAGGAGTACGATATCACCATCCATTTATCCATTCCTCCATCCATTCAATAGATATTTTTGAGCTCTGACTGGGTTCCAGATTCTGTGTTGGGTCTTGGACTCAGTAGTGTAACAAGAGAGGAAAAATCCTAACTTTCATCAAACCTAACTTCCCCACTCTTCAGATTCACAAGCCTTAAATAAAAGCAAATGGAAACTTATAAAACTCTAAAAATGTTTGTTTTTAATAAAGCTTATAATGTTTCAGGCATCTTGCTTTATATATTCTACCTTATTTAAGTTTTCACTATACAAATTGAGAAACTAAACCCTAGAGACCTTAAAATTAATCTTCTATGGTAAATAAGTGATGAGTGGCAGAAATGGGAATGAAAATAAAATTTCATTGACTGCAAGTTTCATGCTCATAACCCCTTCCCCCACCCTCCACATATGCCAACTTTTATTACACTTAGAATTCAAAAGTATTCTTGTCACTCCTAAAGTAACACCCAGAGCAAGAACCCAAGGTCCTATCTGTTCACTGAAGTATAGCCTTTTTAGTTTTCTTTTTCTTTTTTAAAGAGAGAGGGACAGCGTGTGTGAGAGAGAATCATTTTTAGCTTTTAATCTGGTTTCATTGCTCCAACACTTAGTTGTGTATGTGGTGCTAGGGTTCAAACCCAGGTGCTCATGCAGGCCAGGCAAGCACCTTGACCACTGAGCCATTGCTCCAGCCCGTTGTTTTAGTTCGTGATTCTGCCAGCACCACACCCTGCTCTTACTTCTTCCTCAGTTGGCTTGCACAGTCTCCTAGCCTGGCCAAACCCCATCTTTGGTGTCTTGATCCATCCAGGTGACCCTCATGGCCTTCCCTGCTTTAAGCTCAACACCACACAGAGGAGGCTACATGAGCCTCATGATTTCAAACACTTGCATTTGTCTCATACTTCCATGGGAGTCGGTACCCTTTAGGGAATAACTTCCCTTGAACACATGTGTTTAGAACCATCCACAATTCAAAGTCCATGTTGCATGAATATCATAGCAATTTATGGACAAGTTAGAACAGAGAACAATGCACTTTTAATGGCCAAAATATTTTCCCTGAGGCTTCTGGCTCCTCTACCTGGGGTTGATTTAATACAAGGGAGAATCTGATTCCCTGTTTACTGCACAGTCAATTCTCACCTGGCTAAAATTAGCTTTTAAATCACTGCGTTTTATGCTGCTGCAGCGCACTTGGTCCCCTGTGACTGCACCGTTAGACTCGCTTTTGCTCCTGGTGATTACCTGTGATTATCTACCTGGTCAAGTTGTCAGGTGGCTGCACCTACTAAACACCTTCACGCCTGCAGTTGATGAACTCTCTAGTCAACCCCTTGTTCACAGATAGTCTGGTCTCCTTTGTTCATTTGGAGTTGAAGCATCCCCAAAATATAAACCATTTTCTCAGGGGTCACTGGTGAATGTTATTCAGCATTCTGATGTTAGGACATGCCCAGACAAGCTCAAAATTAATTTCATGGCAGGAGACTTTCTGTATTTACTATTAAGACAGATTTTCCACTTTATACAGAATTCCCAGGGACTGTGTTTCATCAACATTTGAGAGTCAGAATTAAATTGAGCACTGTGGTTCTCCCACCTCTCCTCTTTGGTTTATTTTCAGGATGTTTTGCTAATCGTACACTTCCTCAGGTAAGGTGCAGAGCTCCTGGGACAGAAGCTTCTTCATGGAAAATTCTCTGGTCCTCCTCTGGATTATCTCTTCTAGCAATGAGCTGGTTCAATGTGGCCATGTCTCGGTTTTCCCACTGTATACATGGAATATGATTTGTTGTTTTTAATTAACACTTTCCTGCTATAACAAGCAGAAGCAAGTCTATGATAGTGACTCTTTTAATATGATCTGTATAGATACATTTTGGATTCAAGTTACAAGTCAAAAAAAAAACCATGATTTTAAGTATCGGAATAAGTTATTAAAATTTTTCTTGGTTGAAGTAAAATTAATTTACAAAAGAGTTAACTCCTGTAGAGTGTTATGTGAGAATGACTATTCCAAGTGATTTTTAAGTTTTAGTTATTTAATTCTTATACTAGCTCTCTGGGAAGGTAATATTATTCTGATGCCTCATTTTTTACTATTAAAATTATCAAAAAATATGTAAGAATATATTATATTTTCTTTGTTGATGTTTAATAATAAATATTTGAGTAAGGAAAATAGGTTGTCGGTTAAATTTTTGAATTCATTGCTCTGAAATTAGTGTGGGTAAAGCAGTATAGCTATCAATGTCAGCCATTTTTGTGATTATTTTGCAGTCAGCTAGTGAAGTACATGAAATTTTAAAACCCTTTGCTGCCATCTACTGGCCAAAATTAAAATCTGCAAACAGGATCTTGCCTTCTCAATTGCATTTTTAAGAACTACTGTAAGAGTAGTTTCTAAACATCGTTATGTTTGTATATTTTAAGTCTAACATTTTAAAAGCCATTCATTCGCAGTTATAATTCTCTTTTATATCCTTCTAATTTATTCTTTATTCTTCCTCTGCTAAATAATACACTTTGCTATGTCCTAGGTTCTCTTTTATATCAAATAAAGCATTAGAAGAGAAACTGGAAACCAATTAGTTTTCTATAGATATGATAGTTAATGTGATTTTGGACCATATGCTGATTTAGACCAATTTTATTTGTGTCAATTCTTATTTGGATGACACATTAATTTTTCACTTGTATCTTAGCTTGATCATTGTTGATTGATCTCAACTTTATTTATTTCATTATATTAATACTTACAGCCAGACACTAAAAGCTTTAGATTTGCATATTCTAGGTAGAATACTTCCCATTCATCTATATACATATTCAGTGATTGTACATTTAAAAGTTTAAATTGTACATTTAGAAGTTTAAAAGGGTGCTGAATCATTTTTTGCCTTTCCATAAATATATCTTATCTCCACTTTAAAAGGGTAGGAATTGTGATACATTTGTAACCTCAAAAATGTAACAGTGCCCTATATTCAATAAATTAATGTTGATGCTTCCCTATTTATAGGTTTTTAAATATATAATCATCTGAATATACAACACAATCAAAATTAATTTTCTGCCATATTTTGAAATTTTAAGATAACTCCAGTGATTGTACCCTGAGGAATAAAAGTTGGCAGATGCTGAAACCTTTTCACCATAGCAGCCCCTGGCTCTTTCCCTGTGTAGGATGTGAATGTCTGAAGTACAATTGTTTGGAGGTTTGTGCCTGATCAGGAAAAATAATCCCAGCTTGGAGTAAGGACACAAGTAGGTCTTCAATGTTCCAATGGACATTTAGTCTGTTGCAGCACTTTGAAGGCCAGGAAAGTTAAGGTGAAGTTTTAAGTTGGACAATGATTGTGATCATCAGCAATCACTTGTACAGAGGGAAAGTATGTTCTACTGGAAAGCTCCTACATGAAACTACAACAGCATGCTCCAAGGAGATCTAAGATAAGGGAAATATGGCACTAGTATTAACCATGTAGAGTACTGTGTGGTTCAAGAAGATGAGTACCAGGGCTGAAGCGGTGGCTCAGCAGTTACGGCACATGCCTGGCATGTGTGAGGTCACAGTTTTGAACCCCAGTACCATGTACACAATCTAAGTGATGGAGCAACGAAAGTCACATGAAAAACTAGTTATAATTGATTCTCTCTCTCTCTCTCTCTCTCTCTCACTGTTCCTCTTTCTAGAAAAGAAGAAGAAGAAGAAGAAGAAGAAGAAGAAGAAGAAGAAGAAGAAGAAGAAGAAGAAGAAGAAGAAGAAGAAGCTGAGTACTTTTTCTGGATTCCTCTATGCTCATGACATCATTTATTCAGAAATACTTGTGCAGGCTTATCACATCCCAAACCCAGTACTAAGCAATATGGTGAATGTCCGTGTGCAAGACTCATCTCCATGCCCTAACGGAGCTTATGTTCTGTCTCCTTTGATCCACTATTTTCCCTCAAAATAACTCCAGGCTTGTCCCACTGCTGTTCTGAAATAAGACCTGTTGGTAGCTGGTATTAGTTCATGTATTTCTCCCCGCATAGAGCGAGTACTGGATACATTATTATGGCTCTATGAGCATAGCTAAGTAAGTACCCTGAGAGAATGAGCTTATGTGTTACTACTAATGAACAAAGCTCCACGCCTCCTAATTTCAAGGGATTTAATTAACACATCCACTTCATACTGACCAACCTGGTTTCACCTCACCCAAGTGGTAATCTATTAAATAATGTCAGCCTCTTAGGACTCTATCACATGACTTGACTTCCAGCAACTCAGGACTCCTCTGACCCAACACAATTTTCATTCTTTATGATAATGGACTTATTAAGCTACCATTTTCACAAGTACTTGACATGTTAACCCTGAAGCTGTGAAAAATGGTTAAAGCCACTAACTGCTAAATTAGACTTTGTGTTAGCTTTTTGTCTCGGTGATAGAACACCTGGGAAAAACAACTGAAAGGAGGAAAGATTCTGTTGGCTCACATTTTCAGAGGTCTTAGTCCATGGTCACCTGGTCTGTTTTTTTCTGGGCCTATGATGAAGCAGGACATCACGGTGCAAGGGTATGAATGAACAAAGCTACTCACCTCACGGTAGCTGACAAGCAGTGAGAGGAAGTCACCCAAGACAAGACTAAGTCCCCAAGGGTATGCTCCCAACACCACTTCAACTCAGCCCTACTTCTTGCAGTTCCCATCACCTTTCAATAGTCCATTAAATTATGAATCCTTTAATGAATTAATCCACTGATGAAGTCAAAGCCCTCACGATCCTATCATTTCCCAAAAGCCCACCCCTGACCATCACTGCATTGAGGACCAAATCTTCAAAACATGAGCCTTTGGGAAACATCTCAGATCCAAATCTAAAAATGTCAAAGATTAAATGTTTAAAGGTCTAAATAGATGGACGTTCTGCAGCGTTAAGCCAGTGTCATTCTAAAGCACATTTTAAAATGCCATAAGAGCTACAGTCGTATTACCTACTGCACTGGTCTGAACCCTAGAATCCTAACCAATGTTGAGGCCTCTGGGAACTATTTTATACTCTCAAATCATGGCAAGAAATTCCTCTTATTGTCAATTTAGTGAGATGGCCATCACTAATTGCCTCGGTCCCCACTAAAGGAATGTAGCATTCAAATTCAGAACTTGAGTCTTTTATTGCTACACTTCAGTTACAAATACAAACTTACAAAGTTTACCATTCTTAGTTTTACTCCATCCTGTCATTTGTAATGCATTTTCTTCAAAACACACAGCAGCCAACTTTCATGACCACGTCTTTATTGGTTTTGTGATCAGTACATTGCTTTTGTTTCAAGTGCTGTCATTCACTCCTTTGTGATCCAGGAATCATTAATTCCAGCCTTGAGTTTGCAAGACATCAGAGATAGTTTTTATTTTAATAAGCATGCAAAGATAAAAGTAATGAAATAAAAAATAAATGGCCCTGTTTCAGGTAAAGAAAACCATCTTTATGAAGAAGAAGTTCAAATACTTCTGTTCTTTACTTGTTTTCCTTTTATTGACCATCACATCCAGGTATCTAAATAGTAGCTAAAATTCTGAGAAGGGACGGTCTTCTCTTTGGTGTTATTTAAGAGGTAAGATATTTTAGCATTTCAATTCTTGGTGTAACAAACATTCTAGCTTGTGTCTGCTGTATGATCTTCATAGACCTTTCCTCCTACATATAGAATTACTCATTACTTCTGGACAGCTCAATTCAAAAATAGGAATTGAGGTTCTGAGGTTCTGTGAAATTTAAGGTGACAAAAATGGTGCTGTAGAGACATTTTTCTATAGCTTTATTCCATTTTTTTCTTCTATACTAACTAGAAATACTACGTTTACAGAACAAAAAAAGATTTTTACAAAGGTCAAGTGTGAAATCCATGCTTCTATATTAGATCTTATCAAAAGTAACTTCGGTTTCTTTGTGACTACACCTGTCACATTCCTTGCTCAGTGTGGGCAAATGAAATATACCGGAGGAGAGAGCACCGGAAGGCAAGGAACCAGTGTCTCCGTGGCAGGCTTCCTTTCCTGAAGAGGGCAACAGGCAGCAGCAGCTCACTTGAAAGATGCTCTCACCACCCTGCCCTTGACCGGCTGTGGAGGGCGCCAGTTCCCCACAAGGGGTACCGGGGGCTCATTCTCCGGGCTGGCTAGGAGGCTGCGCAGCTTGGCCATCTGCAAGGGGCAGGGCAGAAGGTTAGCAAAACATTCACAGCAAGTGGGCAAAACAGAGTTAGCAATCACTGGCTTTCTGAGCAGGACAAGCAAACCCTAAAACCTGAGTAATATTTTTTTATTTGTAACAGCCTTCCCCCTCCATTTAGTACAGGATCACCATGCCATTTGGTCAAACCCTTTTCTTCCTGAATTCTGAAACAATTATTTTAATTTGAGGAGTTGAAATACACATTTTTATAGAAGGACACGACAATTTAACATATCAGTGTAAATAATAATAAGCTTAATAAGCCTTCATTGTGTGAGTTCACTGAATTGATTATTTTAAAAGGGCAGAGTCATGCTACATTTTCAAATTTGATCTTTTTTTTTTTCCTTAAAGGGCCAGAAAACAGGAAACTCTCATTAAGAATACTATATTTCCAGGTTAAAATGTTTTTTGCTTTTCTTCTTGGGAAAAGTTTATTCCTCTTTCAAAATATTTATGCCAAGGAGTAAGCCCTCCAATCTGAACTTTTGATAAAATTTCCAGTTTGGGCATGTGAGTCTGTACTGGCAGAAATACAAAGCTGCTGTCTTGGTCCACGGAGACAGAGTGGTTGACTGATGCACTGTGGCAGGAGCATTAAGGCTCTGGCTTGTGAGCCTCTGTGTTGTTCGCTTACATTTTTCTCCATGTCTCCAACCACTTGTTTTGTCCCAAATAGCTTTTCTTTGCAATAAGGGAAATACTAGGGATTGAACCTGAAGCCTCATGCATGCTAGGCAAGCACTTTCCCCACTGAGCTACATCCTCAGCCCCTTGAAAGTCTCTTTAACAAATGTTGCTAAGCTGTTCTTTGGGTGAAGAGAAAGACTGGAGGCCTGAGAAGAGACGTGAAGAAATGTCGGAAGCGGACAGACCAGAGCTGGGCCTAGGATCCTGCTTTTGGTTGTGTGTTCACGGGCAAATTTACATTACCTTTCTAAGACTCAACTTGTTTATCTGTAAAACTGGAGAAACAGTGCATACCTCACAAGAATATTAAATCCCTTCGAATTCCCTTCTCATTCCCAGGCCTGTATTCACCATCCTGTCTTCTAACCAGTGCTCAGTATTTGGGGGACATTCAAATAAACGAAGACTTACTTTTATTTATCTAAACCTGTAAGTGTTTATAGAGCATATTCCTAGTTACTGTTGACTATCACAGTCACTTTCAAACCACCTGCATTTACTTATTCTGGTTCTCTTGGTAGCCCTGTGCCAGGCTGATTCCTCTGGTACAATGGGCCAGAGGATGGGTCAATTGTAAGTAATTGTACAATGAGCCAGTTGTAAGTAACCAGGGCAAACAATGAGGTCTCCGGGGGCAGAAACGGTCCCAGGCATCCATTCAGCAGCCGTATTTTTCAACTTAGCTTCTGTACCCTCCACAGGCAGCCTGTGACAGGAGTGTGTGTTCCTGAGGCTCTGCGCAGGCCTTTACCTGGTCGGAGCTCACGGTCATGGGCTCCTTCAGGAGCAGCCACACGATGCACTCCTCGCAGGGCGGCGTGGTGAAGGAGCCATGGTAGGTCCAGTAGTCCCGGCAGGCAGGGAAAAAGCAGGATGGGTCGAAGTGAGTGAAGGGCGCCTCCTTTCCCTGGAAGAAGGTGAGGTGCAGGCTCTGTGAGGGGCACGCGCACACCGACCACCCAAAGGTGCTCCACTGCATGTGTGTGAATAGATTTCAAGGAAAACGGAGATATCGGAATTTCTCAGCGAAGTTCAGGCCTCTCAGAAATAAAGGGCAAAGGTTTGGGAAGCTGGTGTGGCTGCAATTGACAGTCACTGTAGTATTCTGTACCTTACTGTTTTAACTGTGGGTAGAGCCATCATTCTACTTCTTCTGAGGAGAAACTCATACCATATATAAAACATGACAGAAGGATTTCGTATACATTAATGTTTTGGTTCTTGATGATAACAGGCTTGCATTTTAATTCAACGTTATATTCAGAATGCATACTTTATCTGGTGGTAAAATTTAATATATGTTAATTAGGATAGTCCCAAAGACAACTAAACTGTGTCTGCTAATTACAAGAGCTGACTGTTAAAATTGAAAATATGTAGGGCAAGACTAGGATTTATAATGCTGGAATGACTGACATTTTGTATCTCTGGGATCCTAGGCATTTATGTGGGTGGGGAGGAAAGAGGACAAGGTGGGCATTCGACTTCCCTCACTCACCAATTCCTGGAACACCTCACAATCTGACAGGCTGACTGTGGCAATTAAATAAAGCAATGTATGTGATACTGCTCTAAAAACTATAAACCGCTCAAGTACAATGACATTTATTTTTATATGAATCTTTAACATATCCATCAGATGTAGCAATAGATTTTGAAAAAATATACTTGTGTTGTAGACATGATCATCCCTGCCCACCCCCCTCCACCCGCCAGATAACAGTTGCCTTTGATTAACCTTCAACAAGTTTTGTGGTCCATACCTGTTTTCAGAAGTGCAGATGCATCCCTTCTTAAGTTGGTTAAATCAAGCTAATTGGAAAGCCCTTACTTTAACACAGTAACTATCTGGTAAGAGCTGAGCTTAGATTTGCCTTGCTAGCACTCTCCCCAGCCGCCCTTGCAACCAAATTTTTTCTTCATTTCATACAGAAGTCCCAGCATTTATAGCTGTCTGTGTCATACTTGAATATGTAAAAAAGAAAATTGATGTATTCTGCTTTAAGCTTTGGGGGGAAAAGGATTTTCTTTTACCTTTGTCTTAATTTTGTCCAGTGCATCAAGGAAAATCTGGAATTCACCTTTCTCCCGTCCTATCTGTAAGAATAGAAATCCAATATGATGATTTCCCTTCTCCATAATTTAAGATTGTCTTAAAAACTGATTTTGATCCATTCATTTGCAACTAGTGTTTATGATTCTGCCAGAAAATCTTGTACTAACCAAAAATATGAGTTTATTCACCACCACCACCACCACCACCCACCCCCCGCAAGATTTTAGAGAATACATTTTCTGATCTAAACTTGGACTTTGGGCCTTTGAAGTACAAAACCACAAAATTACATGTTGATCTAGTTCTATGTCCTTGACCTTCTCTGCAGTCATTCCATTTTTTTTCTTTTTTTGGATACAATTAGAGCTAGAACGGATTCTATGTATCTGAAACCAAATTCATTGTCTTTCCTCTCAAGCCCCCTTCAGCTCCTGTTATGTTGTGTTGAATCGCTGAAAATAATCCTGTCAATCCAGAAGATAAAACAAATTAGGTCATTCAAAAAGAAAGAAGCCAGATTTTCACCTCTGGCTTAAAATCTAGATTATGTTACAACCAAATTCATGTGTTAATGACACTAAGCCCTCTTTAAACCAAGGCTGGCCCAACAACACACACATTCCAGGTGCTGTCTTAGCTGGGGATCATGTGGATGGTGGCCACCTTAAGTAGAAGGATGTCCAGCCAGGCACTGGGCATCACACAAGTTCCCAACACGGGCTTTTCTGGTTTCCAGTGCAATTGAAACAGAATAGTGATAAAGGATAATGAACATATGCCACCCTCACCACCATCATAGTAAGAGTCACTGTCCCCAGCTCCTCACACAGACACATCTTGAGAAAATCAAGAAACACTGGGGTACTGGAGTATGGAAAAAGGAATACTTTGCTTTAGCAGGAAAATACTGAATTGATCTTAGCAAAAATGTCTTGATTACTTGAATGAATAATGACTTGTAAATAGAGAGAGGAAAAGACACATATACTCTCCCTTAAACAACAGGGAGGAATGAAACTCATTGTATCCTCAGCAACTGATAAGGGACTAAATTCTGAAAGAAAAAGAATATGGTCAATTTTTACCTACCTTCAGAAAAATGCCAACCACAGCAATTCCATCAGGTTGCTTCAGAGCTTCTCCAAAAGTGTTATACTTTGGATTCCAGTGAACCAAATGAAGCTGAAAATAGAATACAGGTTACAAGAGAAATCCCTGGAATAAGGAAATGAGTGAAAAAATAATTCACAATAAATCAAAACATGTGCCACCTAAGAGTTGTTGCTTAGAACTCTCATAGAAGTTGCTAGAATTATAAATAATAG